>JAWMAG010000011.1:6132500-6152500 GCA_037013455.1 Ceratitis rosa | reverse complement strand
AACCGCTACAAAAGCAACAACATGAATGTTGGTTACGGAGTTGGGCGTAGAGAGCTCGCGACGTTGTGCTCAGGTGCAAAGTAAGACACAGTGAGAAACGACGCAAGACGGTGTGCAGGGAAGTTTGTGTCTGTTATTTCCATCGCCAAATATATTATTTTGATTATTATGTTAGCGTTGGCACGAAGCTACACTCCAGCATTATGCAGGCAGGGGGGAGGGGGCTGCTCATTCTTAAGTATCTGTACATTAAGTTGTATTTTGCGTTGCTGGTGTTGTGCTTGTTGTCGGGAATCTCATGAAATTCCACCTGTGGTATTGTCGCTTTGTTCTGCTAACAACCACCTTTGAACCCGGCAACCTCATCCCATCCACTGAAGGTAAATGGCGCTGCGCAGTGTGGTAACTGTTTGATTTATCATCTTACATAGTTTGCTATTTGTTGGTAATTTTTACAATGATATATCTCATACTCTACTTAAGGGGGAACATAGCACTTTACATATGTATGTACATATATACATTTTTAATTTAAATTTGAATATTCAAGAAATTGTTTTACATCTTTTCCTGCCACCTCGCTAGATACGTAGTTTCTCCAAGTGTTTCGCTGGAGACTTTGTTGTCAACTCCAAGCTCATTTTAATTGCGTTTTTTTCCCACTCCCGCGCGCCTTACTTTGTTGAAGGGTCCCTTACCACTGTCAGCATACATCAACTGTTCTGTTCTCTAGTGAACGTTTCAGTTCGTTTCCAAAATTTTCTCTACTTGCGCTTTGATTCTTTTGGTCCTTCATAAAATATGGCCTCTTTATCGCTTTCACGACAGCTTCTTTTTCTTCGAATTCCACCTAATTTTCTTTCTATTTTTATTGTTGTAATTGTTGAATACGCATGCAGAATTACACAATTGCAATTAAGCAATTATTTTGTATAATTTATTACCGTTTTTGCTTTTATTTATCTTTATTGCTTACCTTTATTGCATTATGTTTACATATATTTCAGTGTTGGATTTTCAATTAAAACTTTTTTGGAAAAAAAAATTAAGAAAACCTTGGCTGAAGTATTTTTGGCATTTGTTTCGTATTTATCTATAAAACCTAATAATTGGATTACAAAACAGCAGTGGGAAGTTATGGATATAATTTTTCCTACTTTTATTTTCTATTGCTTAATAATTTCATTTCATTTTATAGTTTTATTAATTTAATATCTGTATTTGATTTCCATTTAACTTATTTTCTTTTGTTATCTTTTCCCTTCTCATTGTATTCAATTTCATATAGTGTTATATTTTATTCATTTAATTTCGTTTTAATATAATTTTATTTAGATTTTTATACTCTCATATGTTTTTTAGTTTTATTTAATTTCACTTTTCTTCAATTCATTTTGTTTGTTTTAGTATAACTTAATTCACTTTATTAAATATTATTCTATTTAATTATTTTTTTATTGAGTTTATTTTACTTTATTTTATTTTCTTTTATTTTTTTCTTATTTAATTTAATTTTTTTATTTGGTTTTATTTAATTTAATTTAATCTTATTTTATTTTATTTTATTTTATTTTATTTTATTTTTTTTATTTTATTTCATTTTATTTTATTTTATTTTATTTTATTTTATTTTATTTTATTTTATTTTATTTTATTTTATTTTATTTTATTTTATTTTATTTTATTTTATTTTATTTTATTTTATTTTATTTTATTTTATTTTATTTTATTTTATTTTATTTTATTTTATTTTATTTTATTTTATTTTATTTTATTTTATTTTATTTTATTTTATTTTATTTTATTTTATTTTATTTTATTTTATTTTATTTTATTTTATTTTATTTTATTTTATTTTATTTTATTTTATTTTATTTTATTTTATTTTATTTTATTTTATTTTATTTTATTTTATTTTATTTTATTTTATTTTATTTTATTTTATTTTATTTTATTTTATTTTATTTTATTTTATTTTATTTTATTTTATTTTATTTTATTTCATTTTATTTTATTTTATTTTATTTTATTTTATTTTATTTTATTTTATTTTATTTTATTTTATTTTATTTTATTTTATTTTATTTTATTTTATTTTATTTTATTTTATTTTGTTTTATTTTATTTCATTTTATTTTATTTTATTTTAATTTATTTTATTTTATTTTATTTTATTTTATTTTATTTTATTTTATTTTATTTTGTTTTGTTTTATTTCATTTCATTTTATTTTATTTTATTTTATTTTATTTTATTTTTTTTTATATTATTTTATTTTATTTCATTAGTTTTAGTTCATTTTTTTTATTTTATTTTATTTCATTTATTTAATTTTACTTTATTTTATTTCATTTAGATTTATTTATTTCATACAATTAACCTTACCACATGAGGTTGATGCATGTGTGTGTGTGCATGAATGTTGCAGCATACCTATTCGCCCATTCGTTCCTCCGATACTGCTGCACTCGCATAACTGTTTATTTTAATTACGGAAATTGCATTCGAATTCGTTCGTATGCCAGTTTTGTAACCCATTCTCCATCTCTCTGTCTCTCATCTCTTACTTTTGACAACACAACTGTACACTTGTGGAAGCGACGTAGTAAGTATGTTGAGCACACGCTCACATCCCCTGTTCCCCTACTCTATTTCCTCCTCGTAGTAAACTCCATGCTCACCCGCACAGCTCTCTGATTGTCCAACAACAGACCAAATTCAGTTGCTGATTTTCATATCAAAGTTGATTCAGCTGAATTTGTGTTAAGTGCCATCATTTGCGGTAACAGGTTATGTCATGCCAACAGTAACCCAACGTCAACAAGCAGCCACAGAGGACATGTCTATGACAAACATTATGATACATTGGTAAATGAAATGATAATATTGCAAATCAAATGGAGTGCAATTGACATGCACAAGTGGACTTTATGCAAGGAATGGTGAAAGGGTAAGCAGAAGGTGTTAGATATAGCGACAGAGATAGAGACACCGTTTCAACGAGTAAAATATTTAACCCGCTTAATAGATAGTTTCTTGGAAATATCACCGATTTGAATGCACGCACCGAAAGTAGAGAAGGAAGCATTGCTCACGCGTCCACGTCAAAATTCTCTTTGATGTTTTCAACAGCAGGATTGAAAAGGAACGACATTTGAAGTTCTTTACCGAAGAAAGAATTACATCGCCGATTTAAAATAGCATGCGAAATCAAGTTGGCTATTTTTTTTTTCTCTATATTTGAAGGACTGCATAAATTGACTCTGAGCATTAGAAGCTTCCTTCGTCTGGTTGGATGAACAAACCTCAACTGTGAAGATGTTTAATGCAGTAGACACGTCGAGGAAGCAATGAAGGTTGAAGATGTCCATTCCTTAGGTTTCCCTTAAAGCCCCCAAAGGCTGCCAAATGCAATATGCAATAAGAAGAAAATACTGCTGCTCTTCGGCTGACTCGACTGTAACTGCTTTAACGATGGTCACTTCAATTCAAATGGAAAAGTCCATGCCTCTCGACGATCACACTAACATATTCAAAAGAGAAAAATTCTATTTGTCTTCTGAGTTCCGAAACGATTTTTTCGTATTCTTTATTTAATCTTAGAAGATTCACTGAGCTTAAATTTACATAAGTTGAATTACATGTATGTACATATATATGTATTTACATGGCAAAGAATTTTCAATTACAATAGCTTTTGATAATTGTTGGAAGACCTGCTTTGTTCATCATAGTCGTGAGGATGGTGGGGATTAATTATAACGTCACGAGGTCTCTGGTGAAACTTGTCGAGCCTTCCTGGCAATATCACCGTACCATACGCTCTAGAGGAGAACATAATGGCGGTTAGTGCGATGATTAGTAGACAATAAAAAAATTTACGCGACATTTTAGTTGACTTTCACTGCAGTGGTGGTTATAATTGAAATACACAATTCAAATTCAAAAATATTTCAAGATAAGACACGAACGAGCGAAGCAACGTCTAAAGCTCAACTGATGGCCATACTGAGACTGAGCGTATTTAAATAGCGAAAATATTCAGTAAGCTATGAAGACACAATCGCAAGACATTATTAAGAAAATTTTGATAACATTCGTTGTTATTGGGAATTTCATGCATACAAATATGGGTGAACATTTTGTAGGTAAAACAAAAATAAATCTCGATATTTTATTTTTTGTCACACTTATTTTGTTGTCATGAAATTCCCAATAAGACCGATTATCTGAGCGATTCACAAGAAAAAGTAATAAATAATAATTAATTCGCGGTATTGAAGTTAATGTTTCCGTTAATTAATTAATTGTACTCTTGTTTTTGTTTTTATTTTAACTATGATTTTAATTTTTTTTTTTAAATGTCATTTTACACTAATTTATAATTTTTTTTATTCTTAACTTTTAAGTTTAGTTAAAATTTTATTATAATTACTTTTATTATATTAATTAATAAAATTATAATTATAATATTAGTTTTAATTTGAATTTGAACTTGAGTTTAATTTTTTTGATTTTAACTCAAATTTATACATAAGTATTAAATAGAGAAAAATTAACATTTCTCACCCGCTTGCATTACTCCGCGCTAAAAAAAGATTTTCCTTTTCGCGAAAGGTAGGTTGTCAAGACTCCGACAATATTATTATTTTATTATACATTATTTTATTGTATTTGTTTAATTTGATTTTTTATTACTTTATTTGATTTAGATTGACTATATTTTATCTTTTTTTAATAAATTTTAGTTTCCACATCCCCCAAGGGGCTGCTTCGAGGGTATACCGACCCACGAGAGGGATGGGGACAATGGTATGCATTTATACAAATGAACGCAGGAGAACAATCCCCTGGCTAGTGCCCATCAGTCCACAGGCCTGGAAGATCCTGATTACGGTATACTGGAAATAACTCCATGAATAAGTTTGCTATTGGGCTGGTGAGAGTGGTATTCTGCCACTTTAGTAAGCAAGGGTGTCATCCGAAAAACAAAGGCTGGAGCGCTTTTGCTGGAGATGGAGAAGAGTAGGCAGTTAATTTAAGCTTCTGCGAGACTCTTAAGAATACCCTTCTGGAAACCGGCTAGGGATCTCGACTCTCTAACAACAAAGGAAGAAGTAAAAGATGCAGTAAACAGGTTACTTGTAGAGCCCGTCACTGATATCCAAATCAATATTTAGGTACCCAATACTAGAGAGCAAGTGAGAGCCTAGTAACTGTGCCAAGTCAAAGGGCAGAACAGCTGTTAAAATCTTCACGCATTAAAATTGGTTGAATAAACTGCAGACTGAGACTGAAGGAAATGATAAACAGATGCAATCGCTCCTTCGGCCCAGGGCACTTAACATGGGACTGCAAGGGAACGGACAGGGAAGCTCAAGGACTCTGCATAAAGTGTGGCCAAGAAAGACATAAGCTGAAAGATTGTACCAAACACGCATTCTGCAGATTCTGCTCTGACGAAAAGATCGAACAGACGAATCACATACCGGGACCTACGAACTGTGCCGAGCAAATATGCATAAAAGCAAACCCACTGATAATCACTATGAAAATGAAAGATAACGGAATTATGGTTCGATGACAGCAGCGGCTCGGCCGCAAGGTGATCACAGTGCACGCGATCACCCAAGCATGTAACAAAGCGATGCCAAGATCAGCAAATATGAAATCTAAACGTACTGCGGACTGATGGACTGATCACATAGCACAATTACGAAGAACTTGCCTCCAACTCAGACGCGTATATACTAAAAGCCGGAGAAGAAGAGAGGCAAACAGAGAAACACACACAACGCTGAGAAAAGAGAACTCAAACTGGCCTCTTATAGCAGTAGAAAGGAAAAAAAAACGGGAAGAGCTGCTCAATTTAGGTGTCAGAGCACCCGTGCCACAGCTGAACGCCCTCAAAATGGACCAAGCTGTGTACGCTCCATTCCCGACTCACGAAAAAATTGTCGAAGAAATAAATATCGAAGGAGACCCCGCAGAGATTTCGCCTTTTATAACTGAAGAAGTGTAATCAGCAAGCAAGCTGGAGACCAACAAATCACCTGGAAACCACCACAGTGCTTCAGCACATCGGCCTCTCTGCATGCTCGACATCGCTGGGAAACTGTTCGAAAAGATACTTAAGTCCAGACTAGAATACCTATAACTAGTGCCTGAGGGTTGTCAGAGAGGCAGTATGGATTTAGACCAAGAAAATCGACGCTAGCCAACTGAGCAGGCAGATGTCCAACATCGGAGGACCCACACAAAAGAAAAGGAAACTACTGATGTCAGCGACAATTAGTATCCTACTTCATGGAGCTGAACTACATATGTGCGGATACATTAAAGGAAGATAATGGCCACAAAATTATAGCCAGATTATATCGTACAGCTGCACTAAGGGTAGCGTCAGCATACCGTACAGTGTCAGGTGAAGCAGTCCTAATGATAAGCAGGAGAGTTCCTTACAGAACTGCTGGCACTCGAAAGAAAGAAAATCTGGGACTTAAAGAACTATGAAATATATAAAACACAATAAGAGACGAAATAAAACTAGATACATTCAACCGATGGCAGAACCGCCGGGAAAGAGAAATTTGGGGCAGAAACTCGGCGACGTGAACTATAATATCACCCAGATGTCGTCTGGACGCGGTTACTTTCAGAAATACATACACAAAATGGACAAAGGTGAAGAGATGTTGCAAACAGAACGAGAGGCACTGGACCCGGTAGGGTCTCTGAATGTAGACAGCAGATAACGTGAAACTCGGAATATTATAAGCATATTTTACTTCCAGCTTTGCTGAGCTTCGGGAACAATCACGTGTGCACACTTTGTCTAAGAAAAAATAAAACTAATGGAAAAATATAAAAATGTAAGGGTGATATGGGGTGTAGTAAAGATTCTGGCTTAGCTACTACAGACGCGAGGCTATACTCAATTCCTACTTTTGCATCCACGTCGCGCATCCTTGGAACGTGAGCAAACGTTGGGTCTTGGGTCACGGCTAAAACAGCTAAAAGAGAGGAAGCTTCGGTGTAACCACTCCGACTTATTCGGTTCAAGGGTCAGCTGAATTCATTACAGCTTCTGTCCACCAGAGATGCGGCTGCTATCAAGCCGCTCGCTACAGAAATGTGTGTTCGCTTAGCGAGGTTGTACGCTGGGTTTGGGACCCGCCACGTAGGAACCAGCTCCCATGAACAATTTAATCATGCCTCGGATGAGCGGTGGGTGTGAGACCCCATTGCCGAGTACTAGCATTCACCCCAGTGCATGATCGTCTTATCACAATCCGTATCAAACCAAATTTTTTTTAACATATCGTTAATTTGCGCCCACTCCCCGAGGGAAGACAAGGATGATTTGGCCAAAGAAGCCTTTATTGAGCGCCGAGCGGTTTTCTACTCGACTTGCACTCCTCCTCACTGAGAGCACTTATCGGCAGCTCGGTATAGGGGAACTGTGGTACGGAATTTCAAACTCCCTACGTACAGCTGTAACCGGAACTATTGCATTTCGAAAATATCCCAATAGCAATAGTGCCGCAATGGAGAGAAAGCAGGCTGCCTACCTCGCAAATTTGCGATTGATCACTACACGTGCGTGATGGGATATATACCGAGAATTGCAGAGGGAAGTAAGACGCATGAGCTGATTAAAGAGGAAGAGGCCGAGTTGCGTGAGTACGAAGAGCTTGAGAAGCTGGCGAACAAGGGTTATGAACGAAAATTTTATGAGAATATGCAAACTGATTGGACCTTATCAGTGCGGTCTTAGACCTGGTAAATCAATCATTGACCAGATATTCGCGATGCGCCAAATCTTTGTTGATTTTAAAGCAGCCTTCGACAGCACGACTAGGAGCTGGCTTTACGTCGCTACGTCTGAATTTGGTATCCCCGCAAAACTTATTGTAATGTTATAAAGCTCACTCCACCCTCGGCTTGTACTAAAGAATTGGAATCAAACAAAATTCGAGTGGTGATTCGAGTGTAAGCGAAAATGATATACGCATTATAGCTCTCTGACACGCACATTCTTCTGTTCATGTCTCTATTTCCTCCACGTAGTAAACTCTATGCTCACCCGCACAGAGCGGGTCTGATTGTCTAACAAGATGGCTTGCGTTAGAACGAAAGAAAGTTGGCTCTTTTTCTCTATATTTGAAGGACTGCATAAATCGACTCTGAGCACTAGAAGCTTCCTTCGTCTGGATGGATGAACACACCTCAAATATGAAGATGTTTAATACGGTAGACGAGTCGAGGAAGCAATGAAGGTTGAAGACGTCCATTCCATTGGTTTACCTTAAAGCCTCCAAATGCTGCCAAATGCAATAAGAAGAAAATACTGCTGCTCTTCGGCTGACTCGACTGTAACTGCTTTAACGATGGCCACTCCAATTCAAATGGAAAAGTTCATGCCTCTCGACGATCACACTAACATATTCAAAAGAAAAAATTCTATTTGTCTTCTGAGTTCCAAAACAAATTTTTCGTATTCTTTATTTAATCTTAGAAGATTCACTGAGTTTATGAGTTACATATATAAGTAGAATTACATGTACATACACGTGTGTATTTACATGGCAACGAATATTGAATTACATTTTTACATGGCGGTATTGATCGAAGTAGTTCAAGGGGACAACCTTTTCATTGTCATGACGTCTGCCGAAATACTCGTGTCGTGGCCATTTCGGTATTATTTGGTAATCTAGTTCAACAGAGGATCCAGAGGAGAACATAGCGGCGGTTAGTGCGATGATTAGTAGACAACAAAAAAATTTGCGCGACATTTTAGTTGACTTTCACTGCAGTAGTGGTGATAATTGAAATACAAAATTAAAATTCAAAAATGTTTCGAGATAAGACACGAACGATTGAAGCAACGTTTAAAGCTCAACTGATGGCCATACTGAGACTGAGCGTATTTAAATAGCGAAAATAATCAGTAAGCTATGAAGACACAATCGCAAGACATTATTAAGAAAATTTTGATAACATTTGTGGTTATTGGGAATTTCATGCATACAAACATGGGTGAACATTTTGAACTTAAAACAAAAAAAAATTCGATATTTTATTCTTTGTTTTCTATCAGAATTTCTACACGATTTTTTGTTTTGAAATTCCCAATAAGACAGATTATCTGAGCGAATCACAAGAAAAAGTAATAAATAATAATTGATTCGCCGAATTGAAGTTAATGTTTCAGTTAATTTTAATTGTTATCTTGTTTTTGTTTTAATTTTAACTATAATTTTAATTCTATTTTTTTAAATGTCAATTTACACTAATTTATAATTTTTTTTTAATTCTTAACTTTTAAGTTTAGTTTAAATTTTATTATAATTATAATTTTAATTTGAATTTAACTTTAATTTTAATTTGAATTTAACTTTAATTTTAGTTTTAATTTTAATTTTAATTTTAATTTTAATTTTAATTTTAATTTTAATTTTAATTTTAATTTTAATTTTAATTTTAATTTTAATTTTAATTTTAATTTTAATTTTAATTTTAATTTTAATTTTAATTTTAATTTTAATTTTAATTTTAATTTTAATTTTAATTTTAATTTTAATTTTAATTTTAATTTTAATTTTAATTTTAATTTTAATTTTAATTTTAATTTTAATTTTAATTTTAATTTTAATTTTAATTTTAATTTTAATTTTAATTTTAATTTTAATTTTAATTTTAATTTTAATTTTAATTTTAATTTTAATTTTAATTTTAATTTTAATTTTAATTTTAATTTTAATTTTAATTTTAATTTTAATTTTAATTTTAATTTTAATTTTAATTTTAATTTTAATTTTAATTTTAATTTTAATTTTAATTTTAATTTTAATTTTAATTTTAATTTTAATTTTAATTTTAATTTTAATTTTAATTTTAATTTTAATTTTAATTTTAATTTTAATTTTAATTTTAATTTTAATTTTAATTTTAATTTTAATTTTAATTTTAATTTTAATTTTAATTTTAATTTTAATTTTAATTTTAATTTTAATTTTAATTTTAATTTTAATTTTAATTTTAATTTTAATTTTAATTTTAATTTTAATTTTAATTTTAATTTTAATTTTAATTTTAATTTTAATTTTAATTTTAATTTTAATTTTAATTTTAATTTGAATTTTACTTTAATTTTATTTTTAATTTTAGTTTTAATTTTAATTTTATTAACATGAATTTTAATAATATGAATTGAATTTTTTGGAATCTTTACACTCCACTGCCAAACTGCTTTCCTTCAACTCGCTCCATTCCAAGGCAAGTCCTTTTTACTATGTGACCACAAAATTACGCCTTTTAATTTTAATGTGACGTTTACCTCAATATTTGATTTCATTTGTAAATAGATCGTCCAACAACAACAACAATTTCCATATAAATGCTCTTGATATATTGTAGTATAAGCAATAAGGCAACCAAACGCACGTACATGCATACATACGAGTACCATTTAATGTTCCTGATGCTGCCGGTGAGCATTTAACGTTCCACACGCGCTTAATTAAATTCACTTTAACTACACGCAGTGCGAGTAAATACACACACATTTCTTCGCACATATATATACGTACACACACACACACGCACAACTCACACTAAGGCAATGTAAGCGAGTGTTTGTTTATGAATCAACCTAACCAAAGTGAATGCCATCACTCACTCACACCTTTACTGCACATACAAACATCCACACTCACACCGACACTCATACCTACATGCGCTCCGTAAAATTGTATCTGTACTTCGTTTCGTTGCGCTTTTCATTGTCCTTTTAATGCTTATGTAATTGCGTATCTCTGCTTATTTATGATTTAATTAAATGCGTTGCAATGGCAAACAGTAAAACACACACACACACACACACACAAGCACAATTACACTTAGATAAGTACATGGGCATACCATGAATTTATGCAAGGACACTAGCACTAGAGCAGAGAAGAGTACCTCATTACACGACGAGCAAACTGCATTCAAATAGACATATGTATTCGTACATACATACATATGAAAGGAAGAGATGGAGGTGGGCAGGCAATGTTGATAGATAACTGCATAAAAGCGCACAAAGACATGCGGACTGAATGGATGTTTATGTGGCTATCAATTGGCTTCCTTTAATGTTCCCTCATCCACCTGGTAACACAATGCAGCTGCAAATGTGTTTTTCCATTGATTCAATTGCCAATTGCCATGACTAAAGTGTGTTTATTTTGATTTTATATGAACGCTGCTGAGCACTCAATTGAAAGCATTAATTTCGCCCAAGTCATCACCAATGGCTATAAAATCTCATTAAAGTCTGCTAATGTGAAAATTCGATTTCATTACAAAAATAAGTTAATTTAAATTTGTCGTAAATATAAACAAAAAAATTAAATAAAAAACATAAATTTCAATGGAACAAGGCAAAATAGACCAAAAAAATTGAAATAAATTAAATTAAGTAAAGTAAAATTCAACTAAATTAAATTAAATTAAACTTAAAAATATAATTAAAACAAAAATTTATATAAATTTAATGGAGTACAAACAATTTAAAATAAATGAAATAATTAAAAAAAAAAATAAAAAATATAAGAGATATAAATGTATTCAAGGGAACTATAGTAAAATAAAATTAAATAAAACTTAGTTAAATTAAGCTCAATTAAGTAAAGCTGAATTAGAATAAAAAACATACGAATTCAATTTAAAAAAAAAATAAATTTTAATATTTTAAATTGCAATAAAATAAAATCTAACTTAATCAAACAAAGCAAACTAAATAGATTAAGTCCAATGATTAAATAAACTAAATTAAAACTAAAACCCTAAATCAGGCAAAAATAATGAAAAAATTCAAATAAAATCTAAAATATATTATATTAAATAGAATAAATATTAAAATTAAATATATAAAAAACTAAATAATATAAAATTTAAAAAATAAAACCAATTATATAAAAAAATAATTAAGCAAAATATGGAAAAAATTAAATTAAGTGAAAGCAATGAAATAAAATTAACTGAAATGACATAAAATTATTAAGTCAGACAAAGCTGATAATTAAATTAGGGTAAGAAATATTAAATAATTCTTAAACAATAAACTATAATAAAATAAAATAGAATAAAATAAAATAAAATAAAATCAACTAAAATAAAATAAAATAAACTAAAATAAAACAAAATAAAATAAAATAAAATAAAATAAAATAAAATAAACTAAAATAAAATAAAATAAAATAAAATAAAATAAAATAAAATAAAATAAAATAAAATAAAATAAAATAAAATAAAATAAAATAAAATAAAATAAAATAAAATAAAATAAAATAAAATAAAATAAAATAAAATAAAATAAAATAAAATAAAAAAAATAAAATAAGATAAAATGAAATAAAATAAAATAAATAAAACAAAATTAAATAAAATAATATAAAGTAACATAAAATAAAACAAAATAAAATAAATAAAATAAAATAAAATAAAATAAAATAGAATAAAATAAAATAAAATAAAATAAAAATAAAGTTAAACTAAATTAAATTAAATTTAATTAAATTAAATAACATCAAATAAAATAATATAAAATAAAATGAACTTAAATTAAATTAAATTAATCTAAATTAAATTTTAAAATTAAATAATTAAAAAAAAAAATAAAATAATTAAAGAAAAATAAAATAAAACAAATTAAAAGAAAATAAAATATATATATATGAAATAAAAAAAATAAATATAAAAGATATATGGTAAGAACAAATAAGTTAACATAATTAAAATAAAATAAAATTAAATAAATAAAGTAAAATAATATTAAATGAAATTTAGTAATAAAAAGGAAAAATAAGTAAAGTAAAATCAATTAATTTAAATAAAAATGAAAATGAAGTATATTAACTTAAAAACAAAAACAAAATAAAGAAAAAAAATTTAATCAAGCAAAAATATTAAAGTATAATTAAACTATATATTTTAAATAAATTTTTTTTTTTTAAATTAAGTAACCATAAATAAATCGAAAAAAAAGAAATAAAACACAAAAAAAACATAAGAGAAAAAATAAATTAGATTAAATGAAACTTAACAAAAATAATATTAGGTCAGGTAAAAATTTTGTTCGGTTTTTTACTGGTTTTTCAAAATATGATAACTTTGTGTACATTTGTCCGATTTAAGTCCGATTAGGACTATAAGGTGGGTGCATTAGGACCACATATCCGAGCTGCTGGAGCTTCTGGCGCGTCACCAAAGACGTGTGTGGCCTGGCGTTGTCCTGATGGAACACAATTCGGCCTCTGTTGATCAATGATGCCCTCCTCTGAACGAGAGCTGCCCTCAAGCGGTCCACAACGTACTGAGTCAATCAATCGGAAAAGTGTCAAAGACAAACTTTTAACGCGAATAAACACATTTTCAGCGCCGTATAGTATGACATTATGCGACACGTAACACTAGTACTATGGACAATAACGCCATCTCTTAGATAAAAACCGAACGAACTTTTTACTCTGCCAATATAAAAGATAAAAAATACAGTAAAATAATAAATTAAAATTAAAATAAAATAATTAGAATAAATAAAGTAATGAAGGCATAATAAAATACTATTAGGCAAATATAATAAAGTAAATTATAATATATTAAACTAAAGTAAAATACTTAAATACTTAAAAAATTAAATAAAATTAAATGTTAAATATGAAATGTAATAAAATAAAATAAAGTAAGGCAAAAATAAAACATATATAAATAAAAAAAAAGAAATAATTAAAACAAAATAAATATTTAGAAAATGTATTAAAACAATTTTAATAAAGAAAATAAAATTAAATAAAAATGAAATAAGACAAAACAAATTAAAAGCATAAACCAAACCTAAAAAAATCACTCTTAACATTTTTTTTAGAATACGTTGAAATAAATTGATCAATGATGTTGGATTCTATTGTAGTTAGCAACTAGTTTCCCAGCTGGGTAAGTATAAAGTAAGTATAAAGACATTCTAAAATGCCAGCTGTCCCTTTTGTGTGCTTTTAATGCGTATGTATGAGTATGTGCTCATCTTATTTCCTAAGTAGAAGCCCTGCTTTTCTACCGTCAACCGGAAATTAAGTTAAAACCACAAGCGTCCACGCGTATTGCCAATTTGCTGACCACTCTCCTTACACTTTTCGATCCTATCACTTTGCAAGGCTATCTAAGCGTATAAACATACGAGTACATCATATACAATATGTGTGTGCATGTGTTGTTATATATAATGGTTTTGTGGCAGCTTTCTCTAACAAACTTCTCTGTCTTCCTAATAAAAATCGAAAATTGAATTCTTCTGCTTCACGTACTACGCCAATTGATCAATCAATCTATTAGTCATAGAAGGCGGTAACTGAAAATTTAATCGGTTATTAATATCTGGCACCTACGTGACTACATAATAATATAGTACACTTGCATAGGCACAAATTCTATTAATTTTATCAGCAAATATTTATACATATGTATTTTTTGCTCTTTCTCATTTTTAGATGCTTGTTTGGTTCCGCACGATTTTGGACCTGCCTTAAACGTCATCTTTGTTAAAATAAAAAATGCCTCAAATATACATACATACGTACAAAAATATTAAACACCGCTGAGAAATCAGTTTTTATTATTATAAAAAAATACTTTGTTCTCGCACAAAGAGAATTTCATATGTCACATATGACACATATACAAGTATATGTATATGTATATATGTATGCATTAGATACTTCACTTTCTTTATTTCCCTACATTGCACACAATAATAATGAAACGCATAAATTTCATGATATTTTATTAAAATTAGTTAAATGCGCATAAGTGACTGTGTTGTATACTCGTATGTACATATGTATGTGTGCTATGTACACATGCATGTGTCTGTGTTGGAAAGGTTTTTGCCAACTCTGCGTCTGTGTGCGCTGTAAGAATTTATTAAAAATTCAAGTGTTGCCATATTCGCTGACAACAGCTAAATGTAATGAGATACACGCACTTCACGTCTTCACCGACAAGCGCCAGAGTGGTTAAATACCTTGCTCAGTTACGCGTATGGCTATGTACATTTTCTACAATTGTACGAAATAATAATATGTGGTTGTTGCTATAGCGGCAAGTCTGTGGTGGTTGTTGTTGTTGGTATTATTGTTGTTGTTAATGCTGATTGTGTTGTTGTTGTTATTGTTATTGTTATTGTTGTTGTTGTTGTTGTTGTTGTTGTTGTTGTTGGTGTTGTTCACTAGTTCAGGTTCAATTAATCTAAGTCGCCGAGCTCATCTAATGGGAGGTCCAGGAAACGTGCTGTTTCGACGGGATTCGATGGGATTGGATCAACTTTCAAGACAGCTGGTTCTACGCAACGAAGTTGACCCGGATTTTATCCAGCCAAGGTTTGTCACCCTTTCGACGGTCTAACCTCGTTTAGGTGCACCAATGGAGCAACATCTCGCAGCTGGGCAGCTGCTCCAAATCCTTCTTATCAGGGCTGGCGTTGAAACCAACCCTGGTTCGATGGATTATATCTGCTTTAAAAGACTCCACCACACCTCCAACTCGGTTAGGTGCAACCAAGGACAATGATTGCAGTCATCTTAAGGTCTGCTCAGGCCTTAAGACACATAGGAAGTGGACCAGAAGTTATGTGGTCGCATGCTGCCAGCGCCCAAGTACGCCTCCCACCTCCACGGCAGTGCTTTCAGCACCTCTACCCACTTTGGGTAACCAACAACGGTCTCACGGAGCTCCGCGCAGCATGAGCACCAACCATCCCTACCCACAGCTAGCAGCAAGTCTAATAATGTGTGGTTGGAGCTTCTAGTTTCTTAAGAGACTTGCTTCTTCTTGACAAACTGCTATGCATTTCTCCTCAAAATACTAGTTCATATACTAGAATTTTTGCAAACTAGTACAGATTTTACCACAAAATACTAGTATAATTCTAGTCTATGGCAAACTAGTATATTTTTGCCCTTTTAATACTAGTATAATACTAGTTTACAACAAACCAGATTTTCTCTTCACTGTGCTAGTATTTAACCAGAATTTTTGCATACTAGTCTAACTTTTCCCTGCATGATATGTACTCGTATGTATGTATCTGTGTATATGTATATAAGGTTGAGTATATTTTTGTGGTTGAAGCACAATACAGAAGGCACAATAAAAGCAGACACAATCAAACAATGGCAGTCACTCAAAAAGCCAGCAAAAAGCAACACACATACACACACACACACAGATAGCTACAGGTATACACACACATGCAATACAATATGTATAAATGATTTTTGCATAATTTATTCGATGATTATTACAAACGATGCCAATGTGATGAAGAATCCATTCGTGTGCCTTGTGCTTAGACTAAGTACAATAAGTTTGTTGTTTTTGTTGTTTTACAAAATTATGTTGTTACACGAAGGCAGGTACAAGTCCTGAGACTCGTTTACATATTTATATTTTTATTACAATTACACGCGTTCAAATGCTAACGACAGCAGACGCTTGGGACTTGGGAGGCACTGGAAACAACAACAACAAAAATACAACAGCAACAACATGTTCACATTACTTGGATTTAATTTTTGTTTTCTGTCCTTTGTGGCAGCTGCTCTCACGCAAACTCGTATGCAAAATGATTATGTCAAATGTGCACCTGTACTTGGGCCTATGCAAGAAAGAGGCTGTAGTTGGCTCTAGACTACCTTTCATTGCCATCAAACACACACTCACACACACACACACACTTAAGCCCAATCTGCTTCGGCTTTTTATTGTCTCATTGTCTTTGTTGTTAGGCCTTTGCACTCGCCTTTGCTTCGCCGTGTGCTTTTCCCAAGCGATTTGAGATTTCTAAAAATGAAAGTGTCACCAGACGCATGTGCTTATAATATTAGTTTATAAAATTCAGCGAATTAATACTTCCGAACTACGCGAGCTCTCCAGCAGTAAAACATAGCAGACGCGGCGGCAAGAAGCTTCAAATGAGCGTCTAGCGCTATAGGCACGAAGAGGCAAACTGCTGACTGACTACCGGAGCATGCTGAGTGTATGGAGAGCGCACATACGTTTCTCACTGATATGGGTGTCAATGATTTACCGACTGAGCTAACCGACTACGAATGAGTAGTCTAGAAAAATGCTACTCTGCAGAAAACGATCAGATCGAAGCAGACTCGGTGGCTTAAAAATGAGTACAAGCTTCCAAGGTTGGATCATATGTAAAAGTTTTTGCTGGCGAAGACATTTCCTGACTTCCATTCAACTGTGAGTAACCAGAAACCATTCTTTTGCATATGGTTCAATCCGCACACGACTTCCGATTTTAGATCAAGTATACTCTGTTTGATGGCGAGTTAAAATGAAAAGCCGAACCACCATATAAAAAATAGACTCCAATAAAAGCTCAACATCTATCACGGTTGAGAGCCCCTCTTCTGATAACGACCACCGCAAACGTTTCCGGTCTCTTTAGTGGTAAAGTTCAGCTGCCCAACTGATTGATGTCCTCGTAAGACTAAAGGTTGTCATCATAGCTATATGAGAAGTGCAATGGAAGGGGCTAGAACGGGAGAAAGTCGGTTTTGGTTCTGTCCGACCTGACCCAATCTAGAAAACCACAATCTTGCAAAAGACCGTACTATCAATAGAACGCCAGCAGTTTATTCTTTTAGCTGTACCGTTCCAAATTGAAGACGCCAGGCAGGTCCCAAAGTAGAGGTCTTTTTCTTTCGCCGACGATTAATACAACGAATACTTTCAGAGCTTGTGGTTTTTCTTCCATGCGAACGACTTGACCTAGCCAGCTTAACCCTATATATTAGTTCATTGAACTAAGTCAACTATGCGGCCGCAGTAGGCGAGTTTTTAGTAGGTACTACTATTCGGAAGATCAGGGCTCGAGTCCTGACCCGAACAATATCCGGAGGCGGCTTAGAATAAACCGTAGGTTCCTCCATTTCTTCGAAATAACATAAAGATTCACACCATAAATCGGAGATGAAGCTCGGCCGAAAATCGCTTTAATGGTTGCTTAGTGTCGTAACATATCTCATATAGCTGATAGTTCCTTCGCAGTGTCACCGCAAAACCTTTTTCTCGAAGACTCCCAAATCCGACTCATTACGAACTATCACGTTCAGTAAATATGAACGAAGTCATACTCTGGAAACTGAAAAGTGCGTACCACAACCATGATTCCTTGAATATAGTGCTATGACCTCGCCTCGTCTTCGTTCAGACTGATTTACCAGCAAGTCAATTGAATAGTTACCAATCAGAGCCTACGCTATAAGCAAATCTCTCATCCACGATCCAAGCCAGGTCTTGAGGACATGGACCTGACATTAATGCCCTCGAACGATGATTATACTGCAGGTTATAAGGGACTCGCTTCCCCACGTCCTAAACGTTATTCTGGAGCGTGATTACCCGCTTTGGCATGCTTCTAAACTTTACATTTCCCATTCACTACGGATCATACAGCCCAACCGTTAGAATGAGATAGAGACTAGTAAGCTTCTCCTAGATATTATAGTGCCTCATCCTGAGGTTCTGTTAGTCGGTATCGGTATGTTCTGTAAAAATTATTATCTCTTGATTTCTTTGAGATTTCTTGAGATTTTGTAAGAAAATGGTTGCAGTCTTCATACATCCCATTACGAATAAGCCACGTTTCCATTGGTTTTCGATTCTTGGGAGGAAGTTTAGGTTGTCCGCTCTTCTTGAGGAATGAGGTAGCTAAGAACTGAACCCAGCTTCCCTAAACTTTACTTCTATTCTAACAGTATCTAATTTCAAAGCAGTATGTATAAGAACAATTTTTGGATCTTTCAGAGAGCAACTTAGGAGTAAGAGTGCGTATTAAGGGCTATAGGAAGCAAAAATAGAATAAATAAAGACCTAGAAACATGTACAAAAACTTCTTCCGGCAGGGAATGTAAGGAAGTTAAATCACAGGAAAATTCTCTTTTCAAATGTAGAGTGCCAAATTTTCTACTGGGTAATAAAAGCAATTCCCTTTTACGATTGCGTTCATATTTCGACTTGGCTACAATTATATATTTTTCAACTAATAAGAGTGTGGGTGTGCTCCAGCTGAGAATCATATAGTCATGCTCAGTCAGTCAACACGTCCATATGTCAATTGCTCACTGCCACTTTAAGCCACTTTGCATTATTGCATATCTTAGTAGCTTAGCTTCGCTTTCAACTCAGCTCAACTCAATCGTGCTCTACTCAAATCCGCACAATTCCATTTTAATCATATTTTTCTCAGGCACTTGTTATCCTTATGACGCTTTTTAGTATTTGCTACTCTATTTTCTTGTTTGCACTCTTTGTCGACGTCGTCCTTGTACTCGTCTTGTCATCTTATATATTTTACGATTATTACGTTGTACTTGTACTTTTGTTAGATTCATATTGTACATATATACAAACAATTTTTTTCAACTGCTTACTTGTAAGTACTTGTTGTTGTTGTTAATTTCGTTGTTGACATGCCAAGATCGCAGACGTAATCAAAAAGGTAATCAACATAAAGTCACACTTGTCACAATCATAAATGAGTTAAGTGTTTTGCTGGCGTAATCATAAGGGATATACACGTATTAAGAAATATCTATGTAGGTATGTTTCTATTTTCTATAAGCTCTTCTACCTTTCTGAAGTAGAAACTTTTTTCTAACATTTTTATGTATTTAACATGTTTAAGAATTAGATTAATCAGATGTCAGTTATGGATAATTTTTCTGCTATAAAAATTCTTATTTTAATTCTTCTTAATATTATGAAACTGCTTTCGAAAAACAAAAAGTAATATATAAATTTCGTAATGCACCAAAAAATTTTTAATTTGCCTAAAATTTTTACTATTTAATAACCTTTTTATTTTATTTTATTTGGTTTTATTTTATTTTATTTTATTTTATTTTATTATATTTTATTTTATTTTATCTTATTTT
>JAWMAG010000011.1:6030000-6130000 GCA_037013455.1 Ceratitis rosa | reverse complement strand
TTCCTCTTTAAAAAATGCCAAGCCAACAACAGCTGTGACCATAAAATCAACCTTAAAAGTCATTACATTTATTTTTTTCTTTTTTTATTTATTTGTAAAGAAGAATTCACTCACCGCATATAAAAATAAAAAACCAAGCAAACAAAATATTTCACGGTTTCTTAATAAACCAAAACAAAAAAACAGTAAAATATTATAAAATATCATAAGCACTTGCGCCTAATAGTATGCAAAATAAATATGATGCCGCGCCCACTGCTGGCACATTCTTTGTCTGTCGCGCACGTACTACTCTCGCGCGCGCTCATCAACTGTAATTTGAAACCATTTGTCTAACTTGTCTGCGCTGCTTTTAACGGTACTGCGGGTCGCTTGGCAAGTAGAACTTTGCTTTTACAAAATGTTGAAACCGAAATAATGGCAAAAAACAAATAGAAACAAATATAAAAGTATTATATTTACTTTTTTTTCATGCAAAATACATAAATTGGCTGTTTTGTATGTCATTTATTATCATTATTTGTTCGAAATTATGACACGAAAAATAGGAAAAAAATGAGAAACTGAAGAAAAAAGGGGAGTTTTTAAAGAGTGAAGACAAAAAATAAAAAATCTCAAATTAAAAATTGTGTGGCAAATGTGAATGCTAATGATATAATAGAAGAAGGTAAACAAGGATGAGAATACTTAGAAAATTTAACTGAAAAATGAGAAGTCTAACTCCGTAGGTGATTTTAAGAGTTGAGCGGTTACCAAGGCTGTAAATATTCCGTGTTTGATTAAATGAAAATGCACGTGAATATTTTAATTTTAAATTTGAATTTAATCTTTCTTTATTGTTATTTCAAAAGAACAGTATATAATTTTATATTTTTCGAAAACCGTATAATATTTTAGTTTAAGGAAACCGTACAACCTTTTTTTTTATAATTTTTACAAAACCGTATAACTTTTTATAATTTTTTTTTTTAAGAAACCGTATAAATAATATATATGTTTTGATTTACCGAACACCGTACAATTTTATTGCGTATGCAAACGAACTTAACTTACTCGCTAATATTTTTCGTTATTTATACTATTTGTATATACATCCACTGGAAGGAGTAACGGAACTGAATAGGGTTGCAGGTAAGTGCATTTGAGTAAAAGCAGGGAGGTTATTTTTCGGGTAAGTAATCATAAATTTAATTCTAAGTTATAATTATTTTCTTAATTCATTTTCTTTTCTTATTTTTTATTATAGATATAACTTATTAGTTACAGGATGATGAGGTCATCCTCATCCATGTCTTCAACATGCCGGCGGGCCTGCGGCGACGATGCTTCGACGAGGTTTTCGAGCTGCTTTAGCGTTTCTCTCGCTTTCTGCACCAACCCGCGTATTTTTCGTTTTACAGCCGGAGTATTGCGGGAAACAGCACTTTTTACAACAGGAGCATTGCGGGAAACAGCTCTTTGATTTCGCCGGGTTGGCGGTTGCTCTTTTCTTGTTTTCCTTGCAGGTGGATTGGTGCGCCGAGTGTCAGCCGGTTGAAAGGTTACCCTTTTCGTGGTGGGTTTACTCTCGGGAAGGTCGCGTATTGGCCGATGGAGCATTGTGTGATGAGCCAGGCCGCAGCGGCGGCAACTGTCGGGGCTATCACAGCATCCCGTGGTATGCGAGGTCGCCAAGCAATTCAAACAGTAGCGATGGACCTTGGCCGATTCATACCGCTCTTCGGGAGTCATCGCTATGAAGGCTCGGCAAAAGCGCAGCGAATGGGTGCGGCAACAGAGGCGACACTTTCGGAAACCTTGAGATCTGTAAATATAGAGTTGCAGTATTTGTTAAGAAGCATGTGGGATCGTGTGGGAAACGAGATAAATAAATTGAAAACGTATAAGCTAAGCGGGTGGTAATACACAGAGTTTTGTGATATTGCGAGTAACGACTCCGTTTTGAGTTCGGATATCTACCACTCGGATATTTTGGTCGGGAGCGGGATGAAGTTGTATGACGCGTCCTAAACGCCATTCGTTGGGGGGCAGGAGGTCGTCTTTAATGACAACGAGATCTCCTTCAGTGAGATTGAGCTCTTGGCCTTTCCATTTATGCCGTTTGTGGAGCTCTTGGAGATATTCCGACTTCCAGCGTTTACTGAATTGGTGGTGGAGCACTTTCAATTTTTCCCATTTATTCATTAGAGTTAGCTCTTCCGAGTTCGGTTCCGGGATGGAGAGTAGGGGAGCTCCACGCAGAAAGTGGCCTGGGGTCAGAGCTTTTAAGTCGTCGGGATCTTGAGACATTGGGGAGAGCGGTCTGGAGTTAAGAACCGCTTCGATACGAATAAGGAGCGTAGTGAACTCCTCGAACGTAAATTTTTGGCTGCCGGCTACCTTCGTAAAGTGAGTTTTGAAACTTTTCACTGCAGCCTCCCAAAGTCCGCCCATGTGAGGGGCGTATGGCGGGATGAATTGCCATGTGAATCCGTGAATGGCGTATTTTTTTGCTATATCCTCTGAGGCTTCTGCAAGGAAGGAGGATAATTCACGTGAGAAACTACGTTGTGCTCCTACAAACGTCTTACCGTTGTCGGACATGACTTTATGTGGGATGCCTCTGCGTCCGACGAAACGTGCAAACGCGGCTTTGAAAGATTCGGTGGTCAAGTCGGAGCACACTTCGAGATGAATAGCCTTTGTGGAGAAGCATATGAAAACGCATACATAGGCTTTTGAGTGAGATGCACGACGGAGTATAGAAGTTTTCACAAGAAATGGACCTGCAAAGTCAATTCCTGTGGTGTGAAAGGGGAGCGAGTACGTTGAGCGTTCAGGAGGGAGCGCCGACATGATTTGGGATTTCATTTTTTGTTTGTAAATTGTACACTTTTGTAAATTGTCCCACTTACTCGCAGCCAAGAGTAAAGTAGCCCCCTTACAAACCGTCTCTCTCCCTAGGCTGGAACTTTTCGGCCAAAGTGGGGATGGCCTAGTCAACCACTCGGGGCCTTTCCACCAGAGTGAACAGTTGACGAGCTCTTGGGGTTTGACTCCACGCGTACCTAGATCAGCTGGGTTGTCAGCGCTGGAGACATGTCGCCACGTAGCATTGTTTACGAGTTCGAGGATCTGAGATGTCCTGTTCGCTACGTATGTTTTCCACGTCCATGGGGGTTTTTCCAGCCATGCTAATACAACTGAGGAGTCTGTCCACAAATTTAGTTCATGAGATGGCAGATTTAGAGAGGATCGGATCTGCTTTACTAATTTTGCGAGTAAAACTGCGCCGCAAAGTTCCAGCCTAGGGAGAGAGACGGTTTGTAAGGGGGCTACTTTACTCTTGGCTGCGAGTAAGTGGGATGTAGCAGATTCACCTTGCTGGACTCGTAAGTATACGCAAGCGCAGAATGCCTTCTCGGAAGCATCGGAGAATCCGTGTAGCTGAATGGAACTGTTTGGGCTGAATTGCACCCATCGCGGTATCCTTATTTCTTCGATTGCGGTGAGATTTCTCCTGAATGTGTTCCATTTGTGGAGTGAGATCGGCTTCACGGTTTCGTCCCATTCTGTTCCTTCCATCCATAGTTGCTGAAGAAGAGTTTTCGCTGCTATCATTATGGGCGATAGCCATCCTGCCGGGTCGAAAAGTTTCGCGACAGATGAGAGGATCTGTCGTTTCGTGGCAGTGTCTGAGGATAAGGGGGGGTCAACTGAGTAGGAAAATGTATCAGTGAGAGCATTCCATTTTATTCCGAGGGTTTTTGTAGAACTTGCCTCTTGGAATTCGAGAAATTCTTCATCTAAAAGATCAGACGGGGGGATGTCTTTCAGCAGTGACTTGTGGTTTGCTGTGATCTTTTTTAACGGGAATCCGGCTGACTTGAGTACTTCGATAACTTGATGTATCGATTCGCCAGCTGAGTCGAGATTATGTCCGCCTGAGAGGATGTCATCCACGTATGTCTCTCCTTTTAATATTTCTGAGACATGGGGGTATGTCTCCTTTGAGTCCTCGGCTAATTGGTGGAGTGTCCTTATTGCCAAGTATGGAGCGCAGTTGACACCGAATGTCACCGTTTTTAGTTTAAAGTCTTCTATCGGACTATGGGGGGTTCTGCGGAATAGAACGCGTTGGAAGTCTTGGTCTTCCTTATGGACGTATATTTGGCGGTACATTTTTTCAATGTCGCCGTTAAATACATACTTATATAATCTCCATTTTAGAATAACGAGCATTAAGTCATTTTGGAGAACGGGGCCAGTATGTAATACGTCATTGAGTGAGAGACCGGAATGAGAGGTTTTTGAGGCATTGAAAACTACACGGACTTTAGTAGTTTTGCTTCCAGGTTTAATCACCGCGTGATGGGGTAGGTAAAAGGAGAGATATTTACCATCGCGTATGATTTCTCGTGAATGGGTGGGTTCCATGTGGTCTAACGTGAGGTATTCCTCTAGGACTTCTGAATAGGTGCTCCGAAGTTCATCTTTCTTTTCGTTAGTTCGTTCCACGCTGAGGTATTGCTGCTGTGCTGCGGGTCTGGAGTGCCCGAGTGCAATGGAGTCCGGGAATGCTGATTTGAATGGCAGCTTTACCACATACCGTCCATCTTCTCGTCGATGAGTGGTTTTTTTGTAGAGCGCTTCACAGTATTCATCATCGTCTGTGTATGTGGGGGCCGGTGGTACCTCTTCTTGTTCCCAGAATTTCTTGAGTAATTCTCCTAGTGATTCTGAAGGGGTTTCAATCACCTGAGTAGAGAATGAGGAGATTTCTTCAACGACTGGTCCACTTAATATCCACCCAAATATTGTGTTTTGGGCTATTAAGCTGCCGCCTACATTAATTTTGAGGCCTGGGGTGATTATTTTTGGGATAATATCACTGCCAATGACCATGTCTATTCTAGCTGGGGTAAAGCAGTTGGGATCTGCTAATGGCAGTGAGAGGTATTCCGTTAGATCTACTTCTTTTATTTTGAAGGATGGGAGAGTGTGCGTCAATTGAGGCAGTATTATCGCTTGAGCCGCGATTTTTACTGATTGATTAGCTGAGCATATTGTAATAGAGCATAATCTATTCGAGTTTTGGACTGTGTTACCGCCCATGCCAAGAATTTGGTAGTTGGCTTTTGTGGTGGGGAGACCAAGTAACTTTTGTATACGGGATGTTACAAAAGTTTTTTGAGAGCCTTGGTCAATGAGAGCTCTGATGTGAGTTAACTCTCCTTTGTGGAGAATGGGAATATTTGCTGTGGGAAGCAATGTCCTCTCTTTGTTACTCGAATAGTGAGATAGAGTTTTTGTTCTACCGCTTTCATTTGCCTTTGAATTTTTGGATGCCTGCTTAGAGGTGCAGGGCTGTTCTTCCTCGACTGTCACTTGAGAGGTAGTGAAGTTTCTTTGAGGTTTTGGGGGGTAAGGCGTGGGGTTGCTCGCAGTATAATGGAGGAGGGAGTGGTGACGTCTTTGACAATACACGCACGTAAAGTTGCTTTTGCAATCTTTCTCCAAATGCGAGTACGCCAGGCAATTTTTGCAGTAGCTGTTTTCCTTAATAAACTTGTTCCGGTCTGAGACGGACAGTTCTCGAAATTTGACGCACGTTGTCATCGAGTGGTTTGATTGGCATAGTTTACAGGAAACTTGCCTTTTGTTTTGAGTATGGAACGATTGAGTTTTGTTCCGATAATTGAATGTTGGGGGAGGGACCGCTGGTGTCCGTTGAGGGTAGCTGGGCTGATTCATCTTCGGCTTATTGGGTCTGTAGGTGCTGAGTCGCTCCACGACCTCGTACCGAGCTGTCAGAAATTGGTCCATTTCTGACCATCGAGGTAACTCCTTCCTTGAGTTGAGTGATTGTTCCCAGAGAGCTAGTGTCTCGTCCGGCAGTTTTGACGAGCAGAGGTAGACAAGCATTGGGTCCCAGCTGTCTGTTGACACTCCATTTGCCTGTAGGGTAGAAAGACAATTATTTATTGTCGTCTGGATCTGTTGAATCCGTTCTCCATTCTCTGTGTGGGCGGGTTGGATGTTGAATAACGTCTTGATTTGGCCATCTACTACTATTCTCCTGTTTTCGTAGCGTGCCTTGAGTGCATCCCATGCTAATGAGAAATTGTGACCACTGAGAGGGTAATTTTTAATGAGGAGTGCAGCTTTACCTCTTGTTTTCTGCCTCAAGTGGTAGAGTTTCTGCACTTCGGATAATTGGGGGTGGTTGATGTACACTGCTGTGAACATGTCCCTAAATGAGGGCCAATCTTCATATCCTCCATAGAAGATTTCTGTGTCACACGCAGGTACCTTGAGAAAGCTGAGTGAGTCAGATTGTGTTGGGGGGGGCATCTTTGTGATGGGGGTGATTGACCGGGAGGAATCCATATTTGGTTGGATTTGGCCAAGTAACTCACTTATTCTGATTTTCGTGAGCATTGCGTTGTCATTTGTCGTCTCGTAGGCCTCTGCGCATGCTGAGCGTGTCTTTTCATCGTCAACGTTGCTCATCTGTAGGTTCTGGTTGGCTGCCTCCACCAGTTCCATGTGCCTTTCCAGATGGTCCTTGAAAATTTTGAGGGCTGCTTCGGAATGAGTTTCTTCACTGGTGTCCCACCATTTTCCGCAGAATTTTTCCATCCTGGAGAGTTCATACAAAAATTTTTTGTGCAGCTGGGAGAATTCCTCTTCTTCCGCCTGGGATTTCGAGCGAGTTCGGGGTCCTGTGAGGGGGTGGAGTGATTGGGGCTTCTCCATTTTATCCTCCATTGTGAGATATTTATTTAAATTAATTTTAATATGAAATATTTATTTATATTTATATATATATATATATATATATATATATATATTATTTATAATTAATTTATTTAGGGGGTTAGCTTTTATGTATGTATTGTACTGTCTCAGCGCGTCTGAGCACAGCAATGTATAAATGTATACTGGGTTTTTGTTATACCCCGTTTGTATGCTGGGTGCTTTGATGAGCTTACACGAGTATGTACGTATGTATACTTATATACATACGTGCCTTTGTCCGTTTGCTATTGTAAATAGCGAAGAAGGGGAAATTGCCGGAATTGAAAAAAAACTTTATGTATATATGTGTATGTATACACATGTACCACAGTTGAGTAGCGGTGACTTGTTATGCGGTGGTGACTATGGGCAGTGTAATGTGCTTACACTGGTCCGGTTATGGGCCCGTGGGAATGGCTTTTTGGTCCAGTTGGGGTGTATATACTTAGAGTATGTATATACTCGGGAGGATATATGGGAGGGGCAACTGGTCCGAACTGGTCCTTTTTGAAGGTGTTTTTGGACCAGTTGGCGTATATAAAGAGGGGAGTTTATATACGTAAGGGGATATATGAATATATAATAATAAGCGGTTTTTTGTAATAAATATATACTTTTTATGGGGAAAGCGCGAGTTTGCGCTGTTATATTCGGTAAATGAAAATTAGAGGATTTTCATTTACCGACCTTTGGGACCCGCTATGTATTATTATATTTTGAGAATAGTTTAGCGGATTTTGTAATTTTGCGCAAACGTTAAAAACCATAAAACTTTTAATTTTATAATTATTTTTTGAGAGATTTGTATGTATATATGTATATGATGAGGAGGTATCATACACTGTTTGGCAAAATCCGCTAAACTTAATTTAATAAATAATAGAGTGAGAAAGTTGGACTTACTGAGACATCGGGACAAACCAAACTTATCTGTTTTCTGGAGACGGGAGGGAGGAGTGTTGTCTTCTGTGTGTTGTGGTTGTTGGTTGTGAAATAATTATTTGTTTGTTGTGGTTCGTCCTTGTTGTTGATGGGGTTCGCAACTGAGGGGTTTTTCCACTTTTTTTAAATAGTTTATTTCAGTGTGCTTATTTATTCATTTTAAATTGTTTGTTAATTAAAATTGTGAAAGGGTTTTTTCTTTTTTAATATTTTAAACATGTAATTTAACTTTAATATGCATGTATGTTTTTTTACCACAAATATCTTTTCTGTTTTTAGATTTTAAGGTATTGTATATTTCAATTGATAACTTTTTCACTAGTAATTATTTACATACTTTCCGCTTTTTTTTTTGGTTTATCTTTTTTTGTTTAAATTTCCAATTAATTTTTTTGTTTAAGATTTACACCATTTTAATTGGCAGAAAAACATGTAGACTTTGAATACATAAAATATTGTCACAAGCTTGTTGAAACTATGCAGATTTTAAAAGACTGTATTTTTATACACTTTTTGAAGTTTATTTTCAACTTAAGAAATTATTTTCACGAATTTTTGTATCTGCACAGTTGCAAAGTATTTAAACGACTCGTATTTATTTTGTGTGTGACCGCTCGAATTTTATTTTGAGCATGGCCGCTCGAATTTTATGTGTATGACCGCTCGAATATGTGTTACGTGTGCTCTTTGTTTTTTTTTTTTTTTTTTATAATTTAAAATTTTATTTAATTTTTTACAACTCTTTTTTTTTTTTTTTAATTTGTGTTGTGAAAAAATTTTTTCATGCAAAAATGATACTTATTCTTGTTTTGTTGTTTATAATTTGGTGTAAAAGTCTTTTTTTTTTTTTTTTTTACTTTATAATTTTTATTTAAACACGCGTATGTTTGTGTGTATATTTGCGAATTCACTTCTCTATTTACTTCACTTTGTTTTCCGTTTTGTTACTTGAGTTAAAATTTTATTTTTATGTATTTAATGTTGCACCTGCACATATGTACGTCTCACATACGAGTATAAATATGCTTTATTATTTTTTGAATTTTGTGGTTTTCTTTTTCCACCGCACAAAGAATAATTTTTATGTATAAAAAAACTCTTTTATATTGTTTTTTCGGTTCACTCCGTAATTAAGTTTCGGCACCATGTAAATATTCCGTGTTTGATTAAATGAAAATGCACGTGAATATTTTAATTTTAAATTTGAATTTAATCTTTCTTTATTGTTATTTCAAAAGAACAGTATATAATTTTATATTTTTCGAAAACCGTATAATATTTTAGTTTAAGGAAACCGTACAACCTTTTTTTTTATAATTTTTACAAAACCGTATAACTTTTTATAATTTTTTTTTTTAAGAAACCGTATAAATAATATATATGTTTTGATTTACCGAACACCGTACAATTTTATTGCGTATGCAAACGAACTTAACTTACTCGCTAATATTTTTCGTTATTTATACTATTTGTATATACATCCACTGGAAGGAGTAACGGAACTGAATAGGGTTGCAGGTAAGTGCATTTGAGTAAAAGCAGGGAGGTTATTTTTCGGGTAAGTAATCATAAATTTAATTCTAAGTTATAATTATTTTCTTAATTCATTTTCTTTTCTTATTTTTTATTATAGATATAACTTATTAGTTACAGGATGATGAGGTCATCCTCATCCATGTCTTCAACAAAGGCTATCAAATCAGGAACACAACGGATGATTGAGTCCAGGTCATGCTTAAAAAAAACTTTTAGTTTCTTTCAGAATAGTTTTTTTCAAACTTTTTTCTTCTTAAATACCTAGAATCGATATATCATATTATTTCCTAGAAAAAAAAAATACCAAAAATAGCGCGTAAAAAACAATAAAAACCTCAACATTTCATCCACCGCTAGGCATTCACAGAAGCGCGGTCATTTGCTTACGTTGGCTGCGCTTCAGCATGAAAGTGAAATGATTTTTATCCTAGCCGCCACGGCACAGCAGGCACATCAGACACACATCAAACGAGAATGCGGCCACCCTAACGATTGTGTGTTTAGCGAGTTAGTGGGTGTAACGCCAGAAGGCAGCGAGCTATGGCTAAGCTTGCTCATACTTTCACCAGCTTAGCGGGAGATTTCGGGCAAACATCATTGGTAATATTCTCATTTTACGCTACTTATGTCTGTTATATGAATTTTATTACAACAGCAAAAGTAAAAAAAAAAAACTACAACAAAAACAATAAGCGTTTAATAAGTAAGAGTTCGACGGCAGCTGAGTAAAAAATATTAAATGAAAAAAAGTGTGGAAAAATGTATTAAAACACATTATTTTTATACGCGTCTGGGGATCTGCTTCCTCTTTTTTCGCATTGAATTCCTTTTTTTCCTAATCGTTCTTACATTTCCTTATGTATTTTTGTTATATTTCTATATGTAATATAACTTGAATTGTTTAATATTGATTTCTTTTTTTTTTTCCTATCCCTCAGTTTCCAGATTTTTTTTGAAGCAAATCAATGCTAGCTTAACGAAACTTTAAGCAATAGAATTTTCGCTTTTACTTTTTTTATTTTCCATACATTTTCCACATACATATTTTTACATATTTTTCTCTCTGTTCCCTGTTAAATTTTTGATTTTTTATTGACTTTATTTAGCCGTTTGATGGCGCTATTGATATATCAGCTTAGCCGCTTATCTTGAGTGCTTTTCACAGACCAACGAATTGAAGGATTAAAGCTGGTATAATGCAGAGCTCTATATTAAAATGCAGTCTTTATAGCTGTTTGTATGTAGACGGCTGTTTTTTTGAGAACTGAGTTGAATGACTTAATATCGTATCGGCTCTATTGAGGGTTTAAAATCAATCGCAGCGCATGTTCTTTGATATTTTTCAGGGAATCAGTATGTCAACAGTATCTCTTTTCATTATTATTGGATTGGGTATGTAAAAATGCAGAGTGTTTCTTTCAAATATTCGTTCTATTGTATATATATCATAAACCTGACGTACTTTAGTAAATAATTAGGTGTGAGACTCTGCTAAAGGTTTAAATTTGCACAAAAATGTTGCCTACATTTAGGAGTTTTGATGATTATTAGAAAAGTTCTCAACTGCATTAAATCCTCGATCGGCCAACATTTCACGATGGAGTGATTTTTTGGTGTGAAATTAATAGTTGCTAATGAAAACTAACTACTAAGTGAAATGATCAAAAAGTTCATCCAAAATAAGACGAAGAATAAGACGATAAAATAAGACCGGCTTATAATCACTTGAGGGGTAACAAGATTGAAAAAGCAATAAATTTTGTAGTGAGTAGCACCGTTGCAGAGCTTAACTACAGGTTTAATATGAATATTAAATCTCAACAACAGAAACGGTCTTACTTAAAATCAAAGGAGCTCGCGGAAATTGCAAGAGGCTCTAGAAATGTATGATTTATTAAATTTACATCTCGGCTGCGTAAAAATGATATAGTCTATTATAAAGACCTTATACCATACTCTCCCTCTAGTTTGAGGTTACGGACATAGAAGAATTATAAGACGGGCAAGCTACGACCATGCAGATAAGGATGGGGGCTCTTGGCCTATACATTCCGAGCTGGAGATCTTGCTGAAAGCTAAGCATTGCTTTCAGAAGACGTTATAGAATTAATTAAAAGGGGGACTGTAAAAAATAATAAATGAATTCGAATATTAAGAGTGACTTTTCTGGATATTTGTTGATCGGTCGGCAAATGCCAAGGTAAGCTACCTACTGAAATGTTATAGATTTAAAGTGGATAAAGGTCAGAATTAGTTGTAGTTTTACAGTGAACTTTGGTAGGCTTTTCTACTTAAGAAATTTAGATGTAGATTAAATTAGGTTGGAGTAGCTGCCTGGCATCAACACACTTAGGTCGGTCCCATTCAGGATCACATTTAGCTCCCACCGCCTAGTCAAACCAATGTATGGTGCTGGCAAAATAGAAAAGTCGCACCCCTCCTTCTCGAAAGTGCGGGGCATTCCTAAATTGTGTGCCTTAAGGCCACAGGTCCCCTCCACAACTCCTGCAGTAGCCGTTTAATAGTACCCCCAGTCTCTCTGCGAGGCCACCAAAAAGAAGATGTTCCATTAGAAGACCCACGAATTTCGACAACTCTTATCCTTTAAGCAAGATAAGCTCTCTCGATCTTTACTTGTGCCAAGTCGACCACATTATTCTAATTAAATTGCGTAATTGAGACTATTCCATCTTGAGCTCACATCATCGATTTAAGACTCTGCTAAGATTAGCTTACTAATGGAATGCGGATTACGCAGACTTTTCTAATGAAAGTGGAAAGGAAGTGCTCTCCCTGCAAGCTCTTTCGCCAACTCGTTACTTGGTATGCTCCAGAACACATACTAAGTTCAAAGAGAACTGCTTGGCCATCGCGTTTTGTGATTTAGATCAGTTCTCTACCATCTCTGATTTCATTGTTCCATGGTTCTTAGTGTTGCCTGGCTAAGGGAGAAAATATAAATGCACTTCACTGAGAGTACTATTTGTCCTAAGCAATTAGCAACCTCCTGTATAGTCTACTTGAAAAACTCTACAGTCATCCAGCAGTCGCAAGGTTTTGCAGATCCTAAATTCCTCTGAGTAGACTCGAGTACCAGTGTAGGTACTCAGTATAGATCTATCTGTGTATAGTTGGGTCGAAACTGCTTATGCTGTACCGTAGATTTCTATCATAGTCTTTCCTGAAGTCAATTAAAATTATGCTGTAGGACGTCCTGTCTATCGCAGCACTTGCAGCATTTTACAACCGCGTTATGTATATGGGGAGTATAGCTAAGATAGTCTCAATAAGTGAGGTCTGCAGTGCTCCACTAAAACATATGAGATCTATCCTCCGAACTCTGCCCACTTTGGAGTAGTTCATTTCTTCTTGAGTGGTGGTTACCAGATCACTACTCTCCATATAGGACTAACCAACGCAGTGTAAAGCCCTACCTTAGAATATATGCTCCATTTCTGCCCAATCGCTGGATTGCCATCCGTTTCCACATCCCTGAGTTTTGTGACCAGCTTATTTTATAAAATGAGTCTCACCAAGTATCTTACAGACTGGATAATATGCAACTTCCTTCCTGAGAGCACTGGCGTAGGTAACCTTTCAGTCTTATATTTCCTTGCGAGGAGGACAAGTTCGGTCTTTTGTGGGTTCAAACCTAAACCAAAATGGTTAGCCAACTATGGCTCCAGAAAATCTTGGAGTGAATTTGCCATTCACTATGACCGCTAAAAGGGAGTATATAGTGAATAATTGAAGATTCACTCGGCGATTTCTATGGTTGCAATAAGTTTTGCTTGGAGGACGCTAAAGCATTCCTGTCGTAAGAGGGGACTAAAGCTCTCTTGAGAGTCTAGCTTTTATTTCAGACACCAGCGAGAAATATCGCAGAGGTTAATGGGGAAAACCTTTCGTGGTTAGAGAAACAACCACTACAGGATCGGCCTTTATATGTAAGGTATTCAATTTCCCAGGTCTTGAGAGTAAACAAGGTGGTTTTGGAATGTCAAAACTACATGGAAAAGAATACTGTTAGCTGGTCTGAAGCTCCTTCTAAAGTTTCTCCTTCAGTCACATCTATTAACAGTTCCAATATTATAATCTCAAACAAAGAAAATCTCTAATACTAATCTTTAAGAATCACTTCTTCTATCTCCAATTACAATGAACAATAAAATTAAAAATCGCTTTTAATTTCTCCCCACAGAGAAGTTACCAGTAAATTCATTCCTCTTATCTCAACAAAAGCATAATTCGGCAAGGAGAAAGAAACAAATGCTGCCGCTGCTTACCAGGGAAATAGCGACAAATTTTATTAACTGCAAAATCTTATTTGCATATTTATTTTACATAATTTTCCAAAAGCACTTGCGTTAAGCCATTTAACCCCCCCAATCTCCCTCCAACCAAAGGAAAGTGGAAAAGTGTCTTTGCTGCTCTAAATTTGCGAATATATAATTTTAGGGCGCTTTTCCACTTGTTAAGCAAGCATGGAAAGGGGAGTGGGGTGAGTGGAGGGTAGGAGGAAAAACTGCATGCGGCGAGGGGCTGCTGAAATTCGATTTACGCGAAATGTTAATGCAACTGTCACAATGTCAAGGCGAAAAGGTGCAGAGGTGAAGTGGGAAGACAAACAAAATTAAAAAACAAAATTTAAAAAAAATAATAATAATAATAATAAAACATAAAAACAACAACCAAACGAAATAAAATGAAAACAAATTTCACGCTACGCAAAGAACAAAAATTGAAGTAACGATTGGAAAAGGAAACCAAAAAAAAATTTGCATATATCAAAATGAGCATAAGTAAATAACGGTGGCGACGGTGACATTAAACACTCCGCTACAATTGCTAAGTGCCATTTGCCACATGCCACACAGTCACAGAAGCACGCTCTACCAACAACAACGATTCATCATAATTCGACGCGTCGCAAAGCGTTGTTTTTAAAAATAAATAAAAATGCAAAAAAGAACAGAAAACAAAGAGATGTCTTCGATTATACCTTTCATGAATAGTTCAAATTTATGGTATTTTAACATCTGAACAAATCGATTATATAGGGGCTATATGAGTATGTATGTATAGTATCAAATTCGACGCTCTTATATGCTTTTTCGACTCATTTTTAACTCAATACCTCATTTTTGAAAATAACCGGTTGTCTAGGGGCTATATCCTATAGTCTTCCGAATGCGATGATTTTCAGGGGCAATGTTTATTTGTATATGCATGTGTAGAATACCGATTTTCACGCTTCTAAATGCTTTTTTGGCGGATGTTTGACCCAAAATCTCATTTTTGAACATGTCGATTGCATGGGGGCTATGGAATATAGTACTCTGATTTCGATGATTTTCGGTGACAATATTTATTTGTATATGTTTCAGTGAAATACCAAGTTTCAAGTTTTTATATGCTTTCTTGGCGAATTTTCGACCCAAAAGCTCATTTTTGAACATGTCGGTTGTATGGGGGCTATGTGATTGAGTACTCTAATTTCAATAATTTTCAGTGACAATATTTATTTGTATATGTTTCAGTGAAATACCAAGTTTCAAGTTTTTATATGCTTTCTTGGCGAATTTTCGACCCAAAAGCTCATTTTTGAACATGTCGGTTGTATGGGGGCTACGTGATTGAGTACTCTAATTTCAATAATTTTCGGGGACAATATTTATTGGTATATGATTCACTAGAATACCAATTTTTCAGTTTTTATAAGGTTTCTTGGCGAATTTTCGACCCAAAATCTCATTTTCGAACATGTCGATTGTATGGGGATTATGTGATAGAGTGCTCTAATTTCAATGATTTTCGGTGACAATGTTTATTTGTATATGCTTCACTAGAATACCAAATTTCAACTTTTTATAAGCTCTCTTGGCGAATTTTCGACCCAAAAGCTCATTTTTGAACATGTCGGTTGTATGGGGACTATGTGATAGAGTACTCTAATTTCAATAATTTTCGGTGACAATATTTATTTGTAGGTATATGCTTAAGTAGAATACCAAGTTTCGAGTTTTTATAAGCTCTCTTGGCGAATTTTTGACCCAAAAGCTCATTTTTGAACATGTCGATTGTATGGGGACTATGTGATAGAGTACTCTAATTTCAATAATTTTCGGTGACAATATTTATTTGTAGGTATATGCTTAAGTAGAATACCAAGTTTCAAGTTTTTATAAGCTCTCTTGGCGAATTTTCGACCCAAAAGCTCATTTTTGAACATGTCGGTTGTATGGGGGCTATATGATATGGTATTCTGATTTACATGATTTTTGGTGACAATATTTAATTGTAAATGCGAATGTATATTACCAAATTTCACGCTTTTCAGTGCTTTTTTGTCGGAGTTATGACTCAAAACCTCATTTCTGAACAAATCGGCTGTTTGGTATAGTGGTCCGATCTGGCCGATTCAAACATATAATCATTTAAACTTTAAAATACATTAGACAGCCAGACTAAATCAACTCAACTGGCCATTCTAACTCGATCGGTATACCTTTTATTTGGGTCTATCTCTTCTCCTTCTGGTACTTAGATACTTCGCACACTTCATATGCATGAAAGGTATAAAGAAAGCAAAAAAAAGTACTCTGCCACTTACCGCTATCCAACAGCAGCAGCTCTTCCAGCATTCATCCGGAAGCGATTATGTTGCCAAATCCGCCCTCTATCGCCTGGTAAAGCTGAGTCTTGCGGTTTTCCCGGCTGGCGATTATGTATATATAAGCTGTGACGTATCAAATCGTGCTTGCTGCCTAATCAATACGCCATTACCGTTAACTGCTGACTGCTGACTGCCTTATGACTGACACTTGCAAATCACCCCCTAACGACGACTGCTCAGCTTTTGTTTAAATTGTAAATTCATATTTCGTCATTTCATATTCAAATTTCACCGAATTTTTTTTTGTGTTTTTTTTTTTTTGTTTTATTTAATGTTACAACAATGGCAATAGTTGTTTCCTCGCTGGCAGGGGGCGCGACAAATTTTTATTTATTTTTCTTCGATTATTTTTCGACTTTTTATGATCCAACCACTGCGCCGACTTTCACTTGCCTCTGCTAAAGAGCATCTGTTTCGCTGATGTATGCACGTATGTATGTGTGTGTTGCGTGTGTTGCGAAGCCACTTTATCCTGCCTGTTTTTCATGTCCTGTAAGTGAATCGATCTTTGGTTTTATTTTGTTTTGTTTTCATATTTTGTTTTTGCTGGTTTAATTTTACGCTTATTGGTTTTACGGTAGTTTGTTTTTGTTATTGTGCTGTTCAGTCGTGTCGTCGATAATTTTTCTGCCTGTGCAAATACGCGACGAGTGCGATAAGCCTGCAAGCAAGTTGAAATTTTAAATAAATACCAGTAAAGTGGAAACAAGACAAAAGTTATTTAATGCGTAAAAACGTTGGGAGGATAGGCAGAGAAGGAGTGGTGGTGGGTGGGTGTAAGGTATGAAGTTGATAAATCGATGAAAACAGTGGCACACTTGCTTAAAACTATATGAGAAGAGACAGTTCGATAGCCAATAATTTTGTACTCAGGGAATACTTAAACGCCTTATGGTCGTGGAATACGGCTAGTCTTCATGAACAGGTAGTACGAGGGGCTTAACAAAAGTTCGGTAAGCTGATCAAAAAAAAAAAAACAAAAAATTCTTTTTGTATTTTTTCGTAGTATTTCTTCTTTTTTACCTTCTCTACATAATCGCCGTTGATTTCTATGCATTTCTTAAGCCTCTAGATCCACTTCTGAAAACAGTCTTCAAAATCTTGGTTTTTAAGCTTATCAAGTTCAGGATTAACCGCATTAATTATCTCTTCGTTCGTTCGGTTTTTTATTGATTTTTCAAAATATGATAACTTTATGCACATTTCTCCGATTTAAGTCAAATATGCGCCGTGTTGTTCGTAATTTTGTTGCCAACGAGATGGCAACTTCATTATTACCCCTCTCGTAGAAGGCTGCGTCCCTATTGCAAAAAATTCGGTGTGCAAATTTTCACAGGCCTCTCTTGAGACCAAATTCTCACCATTAAGCGCATTCGCCATGGACAGGAAAAGGTGGTAACCACTTGGTGTCAGGTCCGGACTATAAGGTGGGTGCATTAGGACCTCCTATCCGAGCTCCTGGAGCTACTGGCGCGTCACCAAAGGTGTGTGTGGCCTGGCGTTGTCCTGATGGAACACAATTCGGCCTCTATTGATCAAAGATGGCAAATTCTGGATGAATGCTGCCTTCAAGCGGTCCAGTTGCTGGCAGTAGGGCAGCAGCTCGTAGTAGATGATTCCTTGCCAATCCCACCAAACACACAGCAAAACCTTCCTGGCCGTCGATTCTGGCTTGACCACCGTTTCCGCCGGCTCACTGCGTTTCGACCACGACTGATTTCTATTGACTTTGTCGTAAGTGATCCACTTTTCATCGCCAGTCACCAAACGCTTCAGAAATGGGTCGAGTTTGTTGCGATTCAGCAGCGATTCGCAGATGGAAATTCGGTCCATCATTTTTTTTTGCGTTAGTTCGTGTGGCACCCAAACATCGAGCTTCTGTTTGAATTCAAGGTTATGCAAATGGTTCCAAACGGTTTTCTGGCTTATCTTTAGTTCCTCAGCAATTAAATAAGTGCTCACGTGACGGTCTGTTTCCACTATTTCCATGATTTTATCGCAATTCTCGACGACAGGCCTCCCGACGCGTGGTGCATCTTTGACATCGAAATTACCGGAACGGAACATAGCAAACCACTTTTGTGCTACACGTTCGTTTACAGTATCGGGCCCATAAATTAAATTAATTTTTTCAGCCGCTCTGGCTGCTTTTTCGCCTTGATCGAAGAAAAATTGTAAAATATAGCGAATTTTCTCTTTGTTGGTGTCCATCTTTGACGAGCGCTCACAACGTACTGAGTCAATCAATCGAAAAACTGTCAAATACAAACTTTTAACGCGAGTAAACACGTTTTCAGCGCTGTACAGTATGACATGATGCGACACGTAACACTAGTACTATGGACAATAACGTTATCTCTTAGATAAAACCCGAACGAACTCTTTACCTAATACTTTGCCGTGGACAAAAATAAACCTGCATCGTGGACAGAAGAGTTCCTAGTCTGCCATGCAATTACCTGGTATATCACGGTGTCCAGGTATTCAGACCACTGTTATTTTTTCTCATAGTGAAATAAACTATATCAATTAGACTTTTCATTTCTTTTTTGTTTTTTTTTTTTTACAATTTTTCCTTACAAAATTTGTTGTTCACCCCTCACCTTTTCACAAAAAAGTAATAATCCACTGAAATCAATTTTTAGCTCATTTGTAACCCACTTTATTCCGCTAAATTTCACCACTTAATTACTTTTTCTACGAATTAAGCTGAGGCATTAAGCAAATCTCGAAATGTTCAACTCACTCATAAGGATTCATAAGGACTAGGAAAAAACACACTTCAACTCCTGCAGCAATTATATTGGGAAATCACAAACACAAACATACATACATATATACAACCTTATCTGCTCATCAAAACATCAATGTAATCATCATCCTCATCATCATCATCATTGCCAAAACGAAGCGAGCTCAACCAACAGCAGCCAGGCCAAAGCGAGCAGCGGAGTTTGCGACTTCCAATGCCCAAAAGTGTGTAGAAACAAGTGAATATAAAAATTTTTAAGCCTCAAATTGAAATCTCGGAAATTAATCATTTAGCGTACGCAATTAATCCAACTCAAATGACTGCCAACATATCGGCGGTGACGTGTGTAGCCTGGCGTGCTAACAAATTGTACACTCTCACCAAGTGAGTGTGAGTCTATTTGACTAGCAGGCATAAGCGTATCCTTGCAATAAATTTAGCACATCGTGTTAATTTGCAATTCCGATTTCAATTTCACAATTTCGAATTGTGCCCAGCATGAGATTGACTGAAAGCCGGAAAGTGGGTGTAGCGCTGGGTGTGCGTTGGCGACCACAAAAATCCCGGTAACCGCAATTGCAGAGTCAAATCGCTGCCTAGTGTGGGTGTATGTGTGTGTGTGTGTGTGTGTGTGTGAGTGTGAGAGTGGCTTAAAGCGCCCACTCAATCATTTCCTCACCTCAAACGCCCACACCCAGACTCAATTGGTAGTCATTCAGCAAGCAATTGTCGGGCACTGTGAGCGATTTTCAATGAACCGTTCGCTTTATGGAAGCTTATAGCATTGGCTTAGGTTGAAGCTCGACCGACTGCCAGTTGTTCTGGTGAGTCTTTTATTTTTTGCAATCACCTCCACTTGCTACCATCAGCCTTCATACCTACAAGCTCCAACCAACTTTTTGCCTGCCTATCTATCTGTCTGTCCGTCTGTCCACCCGTTTGTCCGTCTGTCTGTCTGTCGTACTCGTTAAATGTCTGCTCTGCTCATTCAATTGTGTGTCCATCCATTTGTCCAATCATTCAACCGGAAGGTATTCCGGATGACACACATACGACTGGTCATCAATCGGTAGTTGAGATATCGTTAGACATATGTACCTATGTGAATGTGTCTGAGGGAGTGGGTTTTGTAAATATGTGTGTAGTGTGAGTTGACACTGTGTGAAATTGTGAAGTTGACTTCCCTTGCGAGCTTTGGTACAGTGAGAGTCTGTGTGTAAGGGTTGTGTGTGTGTGTGTTTGCTACGGTTTCCGTTTAGCTGGCGGGTCAGCCACATGTGGCGGCAATAAAACACCCGCATGGACACTTCGGTGACACATGCAAATTTTCAAACACACACACATACACACACACACTTCTATATGCATTTCCTCACACATACTCCCGCCGTACATTGAGTTAGCTTTGATTTTGTGTTTTTTTTTCTGAAATAACTTCATCCTTCCCTTCGTTACACTTCTCCAACCACGTAAAAGCAAACTCCCAATACACCTCTGCATGCCGTCACCACCGCGTCATCCGATATTCTGCCTCATATCGTTTACATCGCCTCCGGGGACTTAATTCATCTGCCTTAATTTGGCAATTTCTCGCAATGCGGAACCGACATTCGGATTTGATCAATTAATTTGGCTAACACCGGTCATTTATCACGTGAGGAGCGCGCCACTTGTACGCCACTCGCTTGCTCCGCTTGACTTTGTCCGTCAGTGTGTTTGGCTGTTTTGGGTGGCACGCTCGCAAAAAGGGTTCGCGCTTGTCCGCGCCGTCACATGCGCTAGCAGGTGATGGCGCTGCTGCGTCGTGATTGCAGCTGAAATGAAAGGGTTCGTTCGTTCGTTGATATGATTTGTTTGGATTTCATGGACACGCTTAATCATACTCATTTATGTGGGTTAACTTTGGGGAACAGTTTCTTCGTGGAGAAGGGGTATTTTTCATTGTGCTGCATTAAATACAAAATCTTTAATATGAGTAGAGTGAAAAATATTGTGGAGAAAACCATGTGCTCGTCTTAATGCCACTGGATTTCTAGTGTTCTTCCATTAAGAACCACGATTCATAGAGATCCGCGTACTAGAATCAGCTCCTGAATGAGTAACCTGCTTCGTTGCTTATCTCAAAGAAATTCTAATTCCCTGGCAAAGCAAAAACCCAAAAAAATTTCAAATGTACGCACAGACTCGTCGTCGATAGTTTTGCTCCAAAACATCTAAGTTAGCTTAGGAACGACTTTGCATGCTTTCCCGCGAGAACTTTTGAAGGTAAGAGGAGGAGAGAAATATTTAATAGAGAGCGCACGACACTTTGGGGTAGAATTCCTCACCTAAAATACTTTCACACGCTCTAAACCACAGCAAAGGTGGGGGCGATGTTGCTTACAACTCGGCAGGTACCGCGTGCAACCTTGTGTAACCACTGAAGCGATCTTCAGTCGAGCTCCTCGTTCAATTTGTGTTGTACGTCTAAAGTTTTTTCCAACAGGGACCTACAGTTTAACCCAGGCCGCCTCCAAATGCTTGGTGGATTTGTATGAGCAGCTTTTTATTTCATATCAGAATTGCACAGAGAGCTAAATGCAGAAGGTGCAATCTTCGATGATACTGACAACATCGGGCTCAACAACCACGCCACGAGTTCTGCTTTCTCCGTACTGGATACGGAAGTGAATCGCATGGGTCTGGTAGAGAATGAGAACAAAACGAAACAATCATCGCAATCGCGACTCGGCTTCCATGTCATGGTTGACAGTCTTAACTTCGAAGTTGTAAGCAATTTCGTCTATAGAGGAACTAACATAAGTCCCTATAACAATATCAAACTCGAAATGCAACGCAGAGTTATTCTAGCCTACAGATTCTAAAGCTCTCTCTCGACGAACAACGATAAAACTCGAGAAGTGCCTCATCATTCTTGTCCTGTTATATGGAGGAGAAGCGTAGACGAGTCAAATTGTTGAGTATTCGAAAGAAAGATTTTGTGGATGGCATATGGTTTTCTACGCTTACAATGCATGAGCGCTAAGCTGTATGAGATATACGGCGACCTTGTCTTAGTTCAGCTACCTGGGCTAAGTCTTGTCGTCCGAATGGATGCAGTTGCCGCCAGTTGAAGCAGAGGAAGAAAGATCAGGGGGAAAAGGACATGGCTTTTCTTGGTAATTACTTGGTGCCAGGTCCGGACTGTAAGGTGGGTGCATTAAAACCTCCCATCCGAGCTCCTGGAGCTTCTGGCGCGTCACCAAAGACGTGTCTGGCCTGGCGTTGTTCTGATGGAAAACAAATCGGCCTCTGTTGATCAAAGATGGCCTCTTCTGGATGAGTGCTGCCTTTGAGCGGGCCAGAAATGGGTCAGAAATGGGTCGATTTTGTTGCGATTCAGCAGCGATTCGCAGATGGAAATTCGGTCCATCATGTTTTTTTGCTTTAGTTCGCGTGGCACCCAAACGTCGAGCTTCTTTTTGAACCCAAGGTTATGCAAATAGTTCCAAACGGTTTTCTGGCTTATCTTTAGTTCCTTAGCAATTAAATAAGTGCTCACGTGACGGTCTGTTTCCACTATTTCCATGAATTTATCGCAATTTTCGACGACAGGCCTCCCGACTCGTGGTGCATCTTTGACATCGAAATTACCGGAACGGAACCTAGCACACCACTTTTGTGCTACACGTTCATTTACAGTATCGGGCCCATAAACTAAGTTAATTATTTCAGCCGCTTTGGCTGCTTTTTCGCCTTGAACGAAGAGAAATTGTAAAATCTAGCGAATTTTCTCTTTGCTGGTGTCCATCTTTGACGAGCGCTCACAACGTATTGAGTCAATCAATCTGAAAACTGTCAATGGAAAACTTTTGACGCGAATAAACACGGACTAAAGAATTTGAAACCCGGGTGTGAGCTACAGCACGAATTTAAGCAAAAAAGTCAAAGAAGTGGGCAAAGAGTGTGGGAACCAACAGCCGCTGTCACGGTTACCTTTGGTATTGAAGTCATGAACATTGAAACAGCATCTCAGACGATATAAAACCGGTCTTATACAGGGGTTGTTCGATGAAATCTGATCGTAAATCAATATAAAGGCACATCTTAAAGACTGCGCGCATCTTCAATTCATCGGCTTAGCTGAAAGCGTGTATTACTCTAGAGAGATGGGCAAACAGTTGGACGTCATACAGACCCCGGGTGTCGAATAAGATGCAACTACCAATAAATTACCACAGTTCGGGGATGAAAAGCATTTCTTATTTGAAACGGCTCCAGCATTTAGGCTCTGCTTTCATAATCTCTTACTCCAATTTGAGTGAGTAGAAAACTGCAACCCCCACAGTAGTTTTTGAATATTATAATAGAAAGAAAATATCCAATCTTCACTGAGGCACACACCACACACTCACATATGTCCCCCTCTCCCAACTAAGAGACAAACCCAAGTTCAAATTCACACAAAACCACAACAAAGCGTTCAAATACGAAGAGGAAGCAAGAAAACAAAAAAGAGGAAACAAAAACACTTTCAAATAATACCAATTGAGGGCAATAAAAAAGTGAAAAGTTTACGCTTAAAAGCTCAACTAAACACCCACAAATGTTATCCGCCTGGGAAAGTGTCAAAGCCACTTAACACCTTCACAGCCGACACGAGTTCAGTGTCAAGCTCTCATACAAGCACTCGCACCAGCGCATAAATCCTCTTAACTCGACAATAATTCAAACAAAAAGTGCCAAAAAAACAAAAAAAAAACCCAGAGAGAGAATAAAATGGTAAGCAATTGAAAAGCACAAACGTTTCTTCTGCAAAATTTAACAAAAACAACAGAAAATCAGGCGACAAACGAGGAGGGAAGAGGAGGTGAGTGGAAGTGAAAGCACATTTTGCGTTAAAAACAAACTGAGGGGTGATGTCAAATGTGGGTAATAACAGGCAAACTATGGTAAATAAAATAAAAACAACCACAATTTAAGGACCTTTTCCAAACCTCTCTCCCCACTTTCCACTCTCCCAACGCTGAAACACTATAACCCTCACCCTCACCAGCGGAACAGAAGTACATATGAGTTTTTAAAAGACACACACCACACTGCCTTTGTCAAGCCATCACCAACCCCAAAATGGAACTTTTTTCACAAAACTCAAAGCACCCAGCCCAGTCACTGTAACGCCTGCAGGCAAAAAGTCCTGCCGCTCTTACTACACACTAGTGCTTAAAGGATACACGAGCATTCAACAAGTATTCACAACTAAAATGGCATTTCAATTCTAGTGAAAGAATAACAGTAAAAACCGAGAAAAAAATACACAATCTAATCTAAACCCACAGCTGAAGCTGAAGCTGTGAAGCCGAATCCTAAACGGAAACTTGCCTTGACGAAGAACAAAAAGGACAAAGGAATTGTGTGAGAAAATTGCAAGAAAAACAAATGCGCAAAATTACCAACATCAAAAAGCTAAAAACTGCTGGTACAGCAACAACAAAGTAACATGAGAAAACAACAACAACAATAGTAGAACAACAACAGCAGTGATTACACTCCTTACATTCATCAGTCCACAAATCGGAAGTTGGAACGGAAGTTGGCATTTGTAACGGTATATATATTGGCTTATTAGTTGGAGGCGGTGTGGCGTAACGGTTTTTCTGTTGCTCTTTTCACTGTGGTCTTTGTTTTCCCGTTTGACTGGTAGTTTGTGCAACTCTGACCAGTTGACATTCGAATTGTCACCCTAAAAAGGCTTTGCAATTGTTGTTGTTGCGGATTTTTTTGTTTTGTTTTTTTTTTTTTAGTAAACGTTTTTTCGTTCTCTTCTTCATCTATTGTTAGAGAGACAGTTCTCATTATAACCTAATTCAAAAGCTCTGTGCACAGATCCCAAACCAGCTGTAGGTTAGATTCCTCTTCTTAGAACTGATGAATCTTACGGCAATCTTGACTTAATTCGATGAATCAAGGGACTTTGACTACGTTGTTTTGGTCATATCGTCCGATTTGATGAAGATCATTTAGCTTTGGACGTAATACTCGCCGATGGAAACAGAGAAAGAGAAAGATCTTCACTCCGTGAGGTGGAGAAGAACCTGGCTCCATTTGGCATCTTTAATTGAATCTCATGGCTCAATGAAATGACTAACGAGCCTTTACCAATACCAATTGAGAAGAAGCAGGATAACGTTTGTGCTCCTTCTGATATTTTTCTTAAATTCAACGCCCCGGTTAACCGTCTACTTCAAGTAGGAATATGGAAATGCGAATTGCAACGTCGTAATCCTGCGTCACCCACCCATCGTAGTGCCTGCCTCTCTGTAAAGACATGTCTAACCTTTGTCATTTGATTAACTTTGCACTGACTTAAGGGTAAAAAAGATCTTCATCTCCGTAGCTTGGCTACTACTGTCATCTATTAGGACTAGCTCAACAAGCGGGTGTCTTTCAGTTCCACTTTTTGCTTCCACCACCTTTTAAGTAGTTAAAGAGATCTGTCTTAGGTATGACCAATTGAGAACAAATAACACATTCATTAAGTCTAAGAAGAGTATGTCGAGCAAGATATCGTCGTCCTTGAAGAACATGCTCTAAACCTAACAGATCCTTTCATGACTCAGATAGGATAGAGAGACAGTTCGCCACTTTCTCTGGGAGCATCGGCTTTATTTATCAAATATAGGACACTTGGAAACCATCGTGTTTTAATACTCTCCACTTGGTTCTCCATCGAAATAATGTCGGATATAAGTGAAGTTGTAGATAATAACGAATGAACTTAACGAGGAAGCGATACATATAACCAGCGCTGTTTGAGTCCAAGAAAATGACTTCGGACAACACTCTTGTTTACCTTTCTGGCCGTTTTGACGCCGTTGTGCTCATCCAACAATTTACTGCGGGCTTCTTTTCAGAAATTCTTGAATATCCGACTCGGGTGCTACCATTGATTCATGATGAGGGTACCCTTGAATTCCCAATTAGCCATGCACAATTGTTATATGAAGACCAAGCACCAAGATGTTCCTAAAATTTTAACCAGGAAATGTTTTTTCTGTATCCGTATCGATGCAGATTATAGTGTTCGACAATATAAGCATTCTTTCATGGAAACCTTCGTGACACAACATATTGAGAATAGTCATGCAGCTGAGCCAGCATCCACGGCTGTCTTTGCTCTAAAACGGTTCTTCTAATTCTGTTACGGCGGTCAACCAAGTCGGCCAACTAATTTTGAGTCTGCCCAAGTGCAGGGGTCCAATTGTGTCATATTCAAAAAATTCCAAACCGGTAACAGTCTGGGACTAGTCTAATAGCGTGCCTGATGAGAAAGGTAATGTAGCTCGTGAATAAGTGATTGTAAAGCGCGTTTTTTAAACTTGTGGTTTTCAATGAGGCAATGCTTTTCTCGGAGCTGGTCTTGCGTCCAATATTCGCTCGACATAATCACCCCGCAGAATCGGTAATACGAATATCCATGGATCGGTTTCGCACCACATTTACTTTAGTGGATCCTCAGAGACGCTGTACAGTAAGCACCGAAAACGCTTTTCCTGCTGTGGAGCAGAGTTTCGAAAAAGACCCGAATGAGTCCATCCGTCATCGTGTGCAACACTTGGAGTTGTGCCCATCAACTTCATGACAGATTTTGCGAGGGAACTTGGTTTGCGGGAATACAAAATCCAGCTCATGCAAGAATTAAAGCCCAATGACCATCAAACTCATCGCACGTTCGCTGAATGGGCTGCCCAACACGAGAGGACCACCAAACCAGACTCAAACTAAAGCCAACCATAATGTGACAGTCAATGGGTAGCCCTATTTTTCTTCTTTACTGGCGCCTATTGAGCCATAGGGTTAATGACTTTTTCGTGCCTGAATTGGAGGATATTAAGGTGGTCGACCGTTGGTTCCCACAATACGGCCATACAGCCAACGAAACAAGCAATCTATTGAAGGAAACTTTTAGTGAGCACATTATCCCGCGTGGTGGGCCTGTGGCTAGTCCGCAATTGCTGCATAAATTGATTGAAAATTGGGCCTCGTGGCTGGAATTAGTTCGAACCAGCCGTGCGGTCACTCGTCTGAAATCGTTTTCGAAACATAATTGGAGTTTATAAAAAATATGGTTATGGAAGACATTATGATGAAACCATCCAGCTCTTCAAGAGCCAGAGAAAGTCCAAGCTTCAAAAATGATTAGCAATTTCGCTAAGCTACCTTGTTGGGTGATCGGAAGTTGGAGAACGACGCTTTTTTCCTTGAGAAGTGTGAGCATATGGATCCTTATGTAGATTTATATGTATTAAAAAAATAAAAATGCCCTGACATGTGTACTCGTATCGAGTTCCACACATATCAACAATCAACACATTTTTTTATTTCTTCCCTTCTCTTTCTTTATTGCACACCCTGGCACAATATGTTGTTGAAAGTGGCTTTCGAGTGGTCGATATGCACTTGACGATAAGTGACTGAGTGCGTGGGAGCTTACATTAAATTGTATTTTTATTTTCCTTTTTTGGTATCAAAAGCTTCTCGAAAACGCTACAGTGAGTACTGAAGAAGAAGAAGAAAAAAGGTGTTGAAAGTGAAGAGGAAAAAAGCACCCTTTGTAGCTGTAGCTGTAAAAGCCTGGAGTACGAGCAATGTAAAATATGAGTGCGTAAAGGACCTTTGTCCATTTATGCAACTAACACTCCACTTTAGCTGTAAGAGAGTGTGAATGTATGAGTGTGTGTGTGTATAAGAAGTTTGTGCGAATATCCGTGAAATGTTGATTGCGAATTTACAATGGAAAATGAAAGAAAAAAGTGGAAAAATAAATAAAAATTTACATTTCGCTGCCATAAACAGTTTTAAATTTGAATTTCATACAAAACAAACTCACACACTCACACACACACACACTGCCATATAAATATGCTCACGCATGCAAAATAATGTAATATGAAACAAAAACAAAAATAAAAAAAAGTTGAAAGAAAAATATGCTCAAATGCAAATTGAAATTGATGCTTAAGTAAACAATGATGTGCGAATGGACTCGTGCGTCAGTTGCAGCGCTTTTCAGCAGTGTGAGGCAGCGAAGGTGAAGTTGACTTATGCCATTGATGTTGTTGGCGCATGACGGTTGTGTGTGTTTTATGGGCTTCACAGTTTACTTGTGGTTATTTTTAGTTAATATGTGTATCATTGTTCTGAAGTTGGGGCGTGTGTGTCCAGCTAAAGCGACGGAAGCTGGGAAAAATGCGGCAGAAAAATAATTCCTTCTTAAAAAGTAAAGGTACAGAGCTGATAAATCATATATACATAAGAGATTAGAGCGATTTAACAATTTTTAAGACATATCAACAGAATCCACGATGAAAAGTCCAGAAACAAAAAAAATTAGGGTCTCAAGGGTTTCCCAGTAAGACATGTCTGTCATAAGGGGCGACTAAAATCCAAAAGTACCCGGAATAGTCTGTCTTTACACCGGAACGAGCCGGATTTTATCCGGAAAAAACAGGCAATCTAGCCAGAAAAACCCGAAAATCAATTTGGGTAATATTTTGTGGTTACTACAAAAACAACAACAATAATAACATGAAAAATACAAAAATTTTTAGACGAGCTGGAGCTAAAATTATAATATGCAATAATAACCATGATTCAAAAATACTTATTCATATGCTTTTATGGTCTAGCCTCGTCTTGTTCATTCACCAGGTAGTAGCTGCTTCAGCCTCCACGACGAAACATTCCCTAGTGGGTTCAGGTTTACCTACTTCGCGAAGCTAAAAATACGGTTCTTGTTGGTCGAATACCAATTGGCCGTCTGAAGAAACACAAAGCGAGCTGAGCTATTCAAATATGGTAGCGAAGAACGGCCAAGATGTAGGTTTCAGCTTCTTTGAGCTATTCAACATGAGGCAGTTCCTGGAAAAAACAAGTGAATAGAGAAAAATGGAAAAATAGATCGCCGATTTCAAAGCAGTTTTCGGTAGCGCGAAAAAGTGCTTTCCCTACGTCTCTAATCTATTGCAGACCTTACCTGCTGAGTGCTGATCGCAGTTAGAAAAATTACTTTTATATAATTGTTGGATTTTGTCGAACCAGGACTCGAGCCTTGGCCTTGAGAACGGCATTACGTAACCACTCCGCTATTAGACGAGTGTATAACACTAAATTTCATGGTCTCAGATGCAGAGTGAGTACTTTTCGAACAAACAAACGGAAAGGCGGGCATGGCTAAATGAGCTCAACTCGTCTTTCGGACCCGATCGGTATAAATTTTAATGGAGTTATCTTTTCTGGGTCTGGTTAATATACTCGTATCATTTCATCGTCGATCTGAGCTCAAACTTCTGAGCTTCTGCATGTTGTTATTGTTGGTGTAGTACCGATTCACCAACCTCGGACTCATCTAATAGGTGCAGAAACGAGCTGTTTCGACAGGTTCGTACCAGAGGGAGCAGGGGTTGGTTATGAATTGATTTTAAAGTGCTTTGGTGCTTGGATCCCGAGAAAGCCATTCACTGCAAGAGAATTCGTGAAGGTGTTAACGAACTCTTGGTGTATGGCGTTTAAAGCCTGTCGGTACGCCGTACTGTCCATGGGTTATTTTCTAAAGGGCTGAATACCTAGGTGGAAGCTAGGTTAGGATATGTTATGTTGGACTCAAGTGGGCCTCAAATAGACGAAATATATCCAAAGTGTTGTCAGGCACACTGGATGCGGCCAAGCTGCGCTGCTACACACCTAGTATGAAGAACATTGCTGCTCTTTTCACGAACTTAAGTAGTCTGCCCAATGCCGATTGAAGATCCTGCCTGTAGCCTTTCTGCGTCAAGTATGCATAGTCTTTGTCTTCCGAAAATCGGACATTCACAGATTTCGTGCTGTTACTGTCTCTTCACATTCCTTGCTTTTCCTACATTTGTTGTCCACAGTCAGACCTATATTAAGCGCATAAGACGTCAGAAGGTAATGCCCTGTTAATAGTCCTATCAACAGCCTGGAGTTCGGTCTCTTTACAGATAGTACAAACTTTATGAATTTCATATTGAGTGTTTTACACATAGTCTTCGCGATTCTGCAGCCCTTATTTAGCTTGTTGCCAAACTTTATTTGCCCGACGAAGTAGTATTACTTCTTGCCTTTTCTTTATTTCCTTAAATGGTACTGAAAGGTTCGATGCTGCGTCCTGTTCCAAGTAGACAGGGTGGAAGTTCAGCCTCAAGTAAATGCCGGTTCAGGTGTTTCCGACAGCAGCATTCGCTCATTAACTCGAAGCACAGAAGAAGTGATACTCCGGTAACATCAAAAGACCTTTCGCAAGGTAATATGCCCTACTAACCCCTAGATGCTGTTGTTTTGATAGTCTGATATTCGAAAGAGGATCCTTCCAAGCACAGCAAATTTTTCAATTTACTCATTTCATTAGCTCTTGAAATTTTCAAGATTCTTTATGGTATTTCTGCACATTTTACAATCAATTCAATGTTAGTAGTAGTGCAGTGGGATACATGTATTTGCAATTAGAAAATAATTACAATAACTTTCCCTCAAACGCCTTAAAGTATGCCACATAAAATCATTACTTCCCCCAACTAAAACAGAAAAAATCCCACAGCAAATTGAGAATGTAAAATTTTATGTTTGCCATTTGGTATAAATATGCCCCCAAAAATTACATGTAACAAATGCAATAAAGACTAAGAAAACAGCAAAAAATGAGTGCATAGCAAATACAACGATAATTGCATTGAAATGCAATTTCACCAAAAGCCAGCCAAAAGTGTTGGCCGATCCGACTGGCAACTGCTGCAACAAAATTTTATATGCAACACTAAAATGCATTTTCATATTGTAACTTACTAAATTTGGAGAGAGCGTAGGTGTGTGTGCGTGGTTGCGTATGTATGCACATATATGTGTGTGTGTGTTTTTCTGCCATGCTTTGTTTTCTTTTTAGGTAAAGATATTTAAATTTTATGCTCCAAAAATGTGTCGTTACATTTTATAACAAATGAAAAGCTGCAGAAGGAGAGTAAATGCAACTGAAAGCAGCCGCTGCTGCACGTCTCCACTACACTTACCCTCAGTACCACTGTACCTCTTTTTTGTTTTTTTTTTCTTTTTGGACGGTATGCTTGTAAATGTTTATTAATTTTATTGAACAATTAATTAAATGTGGCAAATGTGTTGCACAACCGTAAAATGCAACTGCACTCAATGCAATGTAAATACCCCTGACAAGCAGCCTGATGATGATGATGATGTAGAATGTAGGATGTAGAATGGTTGTAAGGAGTGTCATAAAAACAGACAACTCCATCAGTGGAGTCTAAAAATTTATGAAAACGATGACTGTGTAAATTGCATTTTCATACACTGCAAGCCAACAACCAACAGTTGGAGTAGACTAGGCAGTTCGCCGTAAAGTATGCAATGTTCCGCACACGTGCTGCTCTTCGTTTTGATTTTGGGCAAGCTACTCGTACTTTAGCAAAAATATGTATTCATAGCTATTCATATGCACAAATGTATGTATGTATGTATGTAAGTATGTGTGTGTGTGTGTTTGTGTTAGTATTAAAATACCGCAAAAAGGACAACCAACTCATGGCACATACCATTACAACCGCTACTCATAACGAAATTGCACACATTTGTTTTTTTATTAAAAGCCTTTAGTAGCATTTTAGGCGTTTATTCATGTGGGCACACATTATTTTACTCATTCTGTAGTAGGCATTGCACTGTAGTGCAATTGTTAATTGTTATTATGGTACTTGTGACTTTTGACCGAGAGAAGAGATTCGCACTCATTCAACTCAACTCAACTCAACTCAACTCACATGTTTCAAATGTCCTTTTGCTCCGGCTTTTTTGCCGTCCTTTAACAGCTGCTCCATTTACTTGTTTGTGTTTTGTATTTGGCAGCATTTTTTCTCATTCTTCGCCTTCTTTTGCATGCTCATTGGTGTGGTTTTCAATTGAGCCTAACAGTTGCATCCTTTCAGCGCTCGTATGTCCTTACTGCTGCATGTTGCACTCAATTAAATTGCAATTGCAACAAATTTGCATTTTCCTTTCGCTCTGTGTTATTTTTTTTGTGTTTTTATGTAGCTGCAATGGGTTTGAAAATGTTTTTATTACATACTTTATCGCATTTTAACGGTTATTTTGTGGAATAAAAGTAACGATTAATCGTTGTTTATCGATATTTTGATTGCACTAGAAACTCATTTGGCTTTGAAAGTCATTAGGGATATAAGAAATGAAGAACTAAATGTGGAGTCAATAATAAAGTAAATCATATAATTTAGACTCTCACCGAGGAGAGGCCGGAAACGCTTCCTTCATACCTCATTCAATTAGCTCAAGTCATTTTATCTGGTCTAATTGCAGTCCTCGTTGGAGGATGGGGCCATTTGTACAAGTCCACGCTAGTAAGGAAGGTTTTTGACTGCCATTCACCTGACCAAGTATCCTGTGGGTAGAAAAAAAAAATCCATTTGGAGACGAACTAAAGTTACAGGGCGAATTCTCTGCGGTTGTGTGTAGGGTTTGGCACTCATAACAATGAAAAATAATAAAAAGCTTCATATGAGAGTCTCCCTATTGATGGCGGCCGCCACAAACGAGTTAAGGATCACGATTTGAGGGCAACCACGAGGAATGTCCGGTCAAGCTGACCAACTGATTGATGTCCTCGTAAAAGTGATGGTCGGCCTTGAAGCAAACGACTCGCTATGTAAAAAATCTCAACCTACTCGAGTAAAGAGATAATATGGTGGGCTTGGGAGCCGCCACGTAGAAACCAGCTGAAATGATACAACAGACACTCTCCTTTTGATGGCGACCATTGCAAACATGCAAGGGACCATGATTAAAGCGCATGTTGCTAGAATGTCCCTTCCCTTAATAGCTTCTGATCAGCTGGTTGATCTTCTCGTAAAAATAAATGCCGAAAGGAGGTGTGTCCTTGGCCCCTGTAGTAGCCATATAAAGAAGCGCGAATTTGGTGTCGGACTTGTGGTGGGATTCACACCGCCGCGTACTGGCATTCACACCGGAGGATGAACATCTCGCCTCAATCCACATCAAAATCAAATTTTTCAACACATCGCTGATTTGTACAAATGTCTTAAGGTGAGACGACTTCATCGAGGCCTGAAATATGGTTGTCTGTAGTCTTTCCTAGTGCACAAGGAAATCTTTCCAAATCGACTCCAAATCGAAAAACTCATAACCAGAGCGATCTTGTTGTGATAGACCGACGACATGTATCCAATGTTCCAGAACAGCGTACGTTCCGAGGTCTTAACATCAAATCATCAGCAGCAAAGATACGCTTTCGTCTCTGTGTATCAAAGAGCGCCCAGCAATAAGCGTAAGAAAGGTTCCACATCCTAAAGCTGCAATCACAACAGACAGCCGAACGGTTCTCTGCTCGACTTGCATGCCTGTTTTCTGAACTCGATGTAAGGGAACTGTGGAGCGGCATCGTCGTACAATTGATACTCAACTACCTATCCCGCAGCTTTGTGATCGTCCACAATACGTCCGAGGTGGAATGCCTGGGTACCGCTTATCCGATAACAACCGAATCAATAATGGCAAGCCAGTTATTTCTTCTCTTCGCCCTTCGTCAGTATTTCGAGACACCAAGTGAAGCCAGGTCCTTCTCCACATGCACTTTCCAAGAGACTGGTAATCTTTCTCTTCCTCTAATTTCTCCAGGGAATACTGCACCGAAGACTTTCAAAGTGTTGTCGTCTATTTGAGACTGAGACGTCGTAAAATGTTATTAGCCGAGAGGTTAGCAATACATACTGTAATTTCGAAGGATAGGGTTCCAGTACTGGTCCGCCTAACATCCAAAATTATAGAACATTAATTTTTCTAATTGAAGTCGACCCTCGGCAGGGGATGTCAAGCGCCCCGAGTGTACTTTTCATATGAAAAACAAGCTCTTTATGAAAATCCATCGACAGTTCGGAGGCGATTTAGAATAAATGTCCCTACATTTGCTTTTAAAATCTCAGGACATGCACTTGGCGGAGAAGCTGGACCGAAAATTACTTATGTGGTGCCGAGAAGTTATGTGGAAATCAGTAGAACTCTAAAAGAGTTAAATCAATGACTTTTGGAACACTGGACAGATACTCTTTCATTCCAACCAGCAGAGGCCTTGATTTACATGGATCTTAACTTGAGAGAAAAGTCAACTTTCTCACAAAACCAACGATAGGATACTCTTTAAGACAACCTGAACATATTGAAACCAAATTCACGGATAAAGACATTTATGTTAGGAATACCATGCGATAGTGTAGGAAAGTGGGCATGAGTGAGACGTTAACACACGCCCTCTCTCTGTCTAATCTTATCAGTAACACGTCTTAGGTATCTAAAGGCTGGTTAGGCTAGCGCAAGAGAAAGTCTCGGAACTAGAAGTTAAACCGATTGAATTGAACCTCCACCTGACACTACAAAGAACTAGCAGCGGGTCTATATATGACCAGTGTCATATAACCTAACCTCTCCTGGAACACAGCCACGAGATTTGAGTTGAGTTGATGCGGCTGTTGGACAATCCCAGCACACCAATAGGCTCATTGTGATATCGCTGAAGCTCCTGCCTTCACATTCTCAAATGATCGAACCATTTCGTGTGCCTTATAAAGGCAACGAGATTTCCAAGTGTTTCCCAAGGAATGCCAAGACTGGACAGTCCCTGCAGCTGCGGCAGAAATCATTAGTGTAATAGCCCATCCAGTTGTTATACCAGTCATTATGTTAAAGGAAAACCGGTCCAGAAAGATAAGATGTTTTGACTTTTTCGCATCTAACTTTTGCCATAGCTGGTTGGTCACGTTGCACGTGATCTCGTTCAACCATCTTGAGCCAGCTTCCGTGGTAAAGGCCAGTTTAAGCTTGTACTTAGCCGTGGACAGAGGTAGACCAGCATTGTGTGCGTGCTTTATCGTAAATTGAAGGGTTCCTTCCCTTGCCAATTCGTCTGCCAAGCGATTGACTGGGATGTCCCTGTGTCCAGGTACACAGACCACAGCGCTACTGGACTTCGTTGAGAGTTTGTTGAGAGAGTTCCTACAATTTATGGTCAGTTTTGACGTGGTGCCGTTACATTGAAGAGATCTGATTTACTGAGATACTGAGAGCACTAGAGAGTGAATTCCGCAACCCACTTTCCCATTAAGCTTCGAGCCGTCTGTGAAGATTGCTATTGCTCCCTGGTCGGGGGCGCTGGTGATGTTTTCCCAATCGCAACTGTTTGGGATTCTCATGGAGAAAAGATTATCGATTATCGAGTATAGTCCCGCTCCGTCGTCATTTCTGTAAGAGATAATATTTTTTGTATGTCCTCCTCTATTTATCTTCCAAGGTTGAGTTGTATTCAATGTTGTTGCGTTGCCCGCTTGTAGTTTCCAGTATAGGTCCAAAGGAAGGAGGTTGAAAAGGGTTAGCTGTGCTTTCGAGGGAGTTGATAGCAATGCTCCCGTTATCAGGATGGACGCTGATCGTTGGACTATCTCTAATTTGTTCCTGAAGGTGATTTTTTCGAGTGCTGGCCACCAAACGATGACTCCGTAGAATAGGATTGGCCTAACTACCGATGTGTATATCCAATACACCATACTCGGTCTTAGACCCCATCTCTTTCTTAACGCCATTTTAAAAGCGTGGTTTCCTTGATCTTTCTGTCGTGTTCCGGCTCCAGTTTAGTTTGTTATATAAGATTATCACAAAGGTATTTGACTTCGGGAGAGAGGGTGGGACGCAACCACTCCAACCAATGATTATATGAGACTTTAATGTATGAATGTATGTATATGACCCCATTTGCCAACGAATATAATAGAATTATATTTTTCAATACGTTTTCTGCTTAACAATTTTAGCTTTAATTACATTTTCTTAAAATTCCCAAAGACAGGTTTTCTTTTTTGTTAGAAGCGAAGAAAGAAAAAAGCTGTCTGCTGCCCAACCTCTCTTCCACACAGCGCTCAATTTATGAATACTCGCTGGAGGTGGTAATGAGCGCTCTAATGGGTGGTAGTGTTGGTCTATGGTAGTCCTCGATGTTGGTACTTCCTCCTTCCCCCGCTACTTCTGTTGCTATTTCTGTTGCTCCTGCCGGTGGTGGTGTGGGGATTTTCATATTTTTAAGTACAAATACAACATTGTACTTTTAGTGCTTTTTGGTGAGCATTTGTGGTTTCAAATTTCCAAAAATATTACTTAATGAGACAATGCGAGTGGCGAGGACGATGCAAGAAGCTTCTACACACACCAACGGCAGGAGGACTAAAACAAAAGTGGAAATGCATAATGGCGTCACCTCCGGCGGCGCGCGATTCGTGGCTCCGGCGTAAGAAGACACACTCTTCCTCTACGACGTCGCTCTCTCTCCCTCTCTCTTTCTTTCTCTCTCGCTCTCTCTCTCTGGTGAATGAAAACTAGCGCATGAATGAACGTCAAATATAATTACAAAGACTTAAGTTGTGAAAATTATTATTTTAATTATTACTTTTATTTGCTGGCGCACGCAGCACGAAACAAAAGAGCGTCGAGAGGTGTGGGAGAGTTGATATACAAGACTGTGTCTGTATGTATGTATGCGGCTTATTGGAAAATATGAATGAAAGCATACATACATAAGTATGTATCCGCCTGGCTCTGTGAAGATGGGGTGAGTGGTTGCGCTTTTATCTCTGTGGAAATACAGTTAGAGTATCTTCTTTCACTTTTATGAATATTACCGCTACAACGCACTCAGTCTTTGCATTTAGCATTTTGTCTGAGGAAAATCAATAACGCACAGCAGTAAATCAAAGCGCTGGTCAACCAAACTCCGCGCTCGTCTGCACATTTATTGCTATGTTTCTTGCTTGTATCTCTTTATCTCAGTATTTTCATAAGGATTTCCCATTATTGCTAAGAATTCTTTATTACTCGCTTCACTCTGATAGCGAGTCATAAATCTAGTCTCTTCCTTTTGGTGTCTGTCACGAATTGACACCAAATAAAATTTGGGAAATACGAATTTGGCTTTATTACTCGAGTTAATAAAAATTCGAAGAAAATAAATATTGACGATAGATATGTGGATAAGTGTTGATATCAATTGGCCAAATCAAAGTGTATACCCTTTACGTTCTCTGTTGAGATAGACAAACTAAAGAAAGTAGTGAAAAGTGGAAAACAGACGTTGGGCTTTTGTCTGCGCTGGGCTGAAATACAAGCACCCTCTGTAAGCCCAGAAAAATCAGAGATCTGTCTCTTCATCAATTCAACCGACAATCTTTAAGAGGTGACATTAGGTCAAGTAAAACATTCGTTCGTTTTTTGTTGATTTTTCGAAATATGATAACTTTGTGTACATTTATCCGATTTAAGTCACCTCACCATTAAGCGCGTTCGCCATGGACAGGAAAAGATGGTAATCACTTGGTGCCAGATCCAGACTATAAGGTAGGCGCATTAGGACCTCCCATCTGAGCTCCTGGAGCATCTAGCGCGTCACCAAAGACGTGTGTGGCCTGGCGTTGTCCTAATGGAACACAATTCGGCCTCTGTTGATCAAAGATGGCCTCTTCTGGATGAATGCTGCCTTCAAGCGGTCCAGTTGTTGGCAGTAGAAGGCCGAATTGAGCGTTTGGCCATAGGGGAGCAGCTCGTAGTAGATGATTCCTTGCCAATCCCATCAAACACACAGCAAAACCTTCCTGACCGTCAATCCTGGCTTGGCCACCGTTTCCGCCGGCTCACCGCGTTTCGACCACGACCGATTTCGCTTGACGTTGTCGTAAGTGATCCACTTTTCATCGCCAGTCACCAAACGCTTCAGGAATGGGTCGATTTTGTTGCGATTCAGCAGCGATTCGCAGATGGAAATTCGGTCCATCATGTTTTTTTGCGTTAGCTCGTGTGGCACCCAAACATCGAGCTTCTTTTTGGCTCCAAACGATTTTCTGGCTTATCTTTAGCTCCTCAGCAATTAAATAAGTGCTCACGTGACGGTCTGTTTCCACTATTTCCATGATTTTATCACAATTTTCCACGACAGGCCTCCCGACGCGTGGTGCATCTTTGACATCGAAATTACCCGAACGGAACTTAACAAGCCACTTTTGTGCTATCTTTGCTTATGTGCCATCTTTGACGAGCGCTCACATGGTACTGAGTCAATCAATCGAAAAACTGTCAAAGACAAACTTTTAGCGCGAATAAACACGTTTTCAGCGCCGCATAGTATGACATGATGCGACACGTAACACTAGTACTCTGGACAATAACGCCATCTCTTAGATAAAAACCGAACGAACTTTTTACTTTACCTAATATTACCCTCCGTATAATCCCCGACTGTGTAGAATTGCTAAGGAAATGAGCTCGGACTACCGGGTAAATGTCAACTACAACCCTAGCAAGGAAGAATAGGCGGAAGGCGAGTCCATCGGTAACAGTCAAGATATCCATAGCTAATGTAAGACAGTCGCTGGAATAGAGTTCTCCAATAACCGTGGTAGCTTAAAACTCAATGACTATAACTAAGTTTTTCCAGCAGAGATTGGAGACATCACCGAAGGTGCCAAATGTTCAATGGCTTTAATAAGTTAACCTATTAAGGTTATGGTTGAGAGTCAAGTGGCATTAAGGCAATCAAGTGTGTCTGTAGGGCAAGTGTATATTACCTGAGTCCCGAATATGACGACGGATGTAGAAGACAATGAAAAGGTGGGCTAGTTGGCTCGCGCTGTGGCCGCTAGCGAAGTTATCACTATCGGCTGGTTCAGAACCTTCAGCCAGCTCAAATGTTGTTTAAAACAATTGATCATGAAGAAGCACATAAGGACCTAGAACATTTCCACCATAGGACGAAGTACCAAATTATTGTGGGGCAATTGTAGACAGACCAAACAATTAATAACATTAAGGAAAAAAACTAAGTATTCTTGTGGGTATATTGACAGGGCAACTACCTACGGGATCTCATCTCCACAAGCTAAGGTATAGTGGAATCGGCTGATTCCAGAGCATAGAAGATGACGAAAACGCTGGAGCACTACCTTTGCGAGTGTCCTACCTCCAGTGGATTGAGACATTACATCCTTCGCGTTTCCTCTATATCCAACCGTAGAGAGTTGGGCACACATGGCTCGAAGAAATTGAATATGTTTGTTAAATCGAGGTAAAAGTATAGTTCACTTAAGCGGGTTAGAACAATGGGCCTATTTTATGTTTAGGAGGGGCCGCTTACGGTGAGGTCTTCAAGCTCTAATACCTAATTTGATATTGAAATGCTCTGGCAGGTGCTTAAAATTCTTGGTTGCACCTGTGATTCTCCCCACATACTCTGCCCTCTATCCACAAGTATATTTAATTCGATCCATGAAATTTTTGCATCTTTGATTGTGGCGCTTGATGGGGGAACTCTAACTTTGAATGGAGCTGTGAGCTCTTTTTCACAAAATCAATCTTTTCATTTATAGATCAGTACACTGGCGCTGGGCTGGAGTGCACTACCAAAACTATCGCTAAACCATGTCTAGACTAATTTATCTTCCACTTTTCTTCCTCTTAAGCTATAGAAGCATTTGCGGCTTTCGTTCGAGCTCCTTTTTCCTCGGTTTGTGAATGGACCTACCGGTTTAGTCCGACTCCAAGCAGCTGTTGGCTTTTTATGAAGAGATGACTCTCGTGATCTTCTGGCTCCTAATAAGCAATGCTACCTATTCAGGCAAGGAGGATTCATCCTCTTGACCAAGCCCACAGAGCCTTTAGTGGGAGTTTTAGCTTTCTTTTTTCTATTGGTTTTTGTTGTTGTTGTTGTAGTGAATAGGTAAAAGAAAAGCTCTTTTGGAATCAACTAACAGGACATCCAGGCTGAAAGCTTAGTGGAAGGGGTACACAAATCGTACTTGGGGGCATTCAAAGTAGTAAGTATTGTGCAGGGACTCATTGATCATCCGATGGGCAAGCAAAAGAGTGAGTCTGGAAAGGGTTAAAAGTTAAAGTTAGTTTAGTTACCCCAGCATTAGTCGGGTATAGAATTGTAGTTTGTGCCTTTGGTCAGTTGTAGCTGGCGATCTTATTCTAATGTCTCCAGTCAAGGCATCGGTTCTACATACTAAAGTTGATCTAGATCTAACCGATCTAGGGCAATCACTTTTTCTATCACTTAACCTCGCCTAGGTAAATGGGTAGAGCTCCTTCTTCCTTCCTTGAGATCACTCCTCGTTTGTCTGACTCAGCCAAAATATGTATATGAGAAATATGTTTTCGGATAGATTAAGTTAATTAGGGTCAGAGGCTTGGATCGTGGAGCATCTCTATTTCTAATTTAAATGCAACTGAGTGGATTGCATATTATCAAACGGAAGGTCCAGAGCTCGAACCCTGGCTCGACCAGCATGTACAACTTCAGAAAATAAAGTAAATTTTTTTGTCGCGGTCACCCCCGGCAGTGAATGTCAGTCCCACCGAATATATTTCTGACATGAAATAAAATGCTCTTCGCAAAAACATCTGTACGTCCTCCATTTCTTGGAAAAGCATCACGATTCACACCACAAATTATTGTGGAGACTCGACCGAATATATCCCGTTTTTTGTGTCTCTGTGGATTGTTACACCCAACGGCGTGAGTCTGCTCTTCGTGGCATCAGGATATCAACCATATTCATGAGGTAAAATACTTTACTCCTGACATACCAGAAGGACCTCAGCAAGGCTCTCTGGTATCTTCTATACAAATATGTTACTGTAGTTCAAAGGGAACATTCGCAAACATTATCAAATTAGGCACTTCGTGGACATTGAAAATTTCCAGAAAAAATTAAAGGGTAGTAAATAGTAGTCTTAAACCCTGTGCCACCACATTCGAGTGGGTAGAGTGTACTACTCGGAGGGTCTTAGGTTAAAGTCCGGTGCAGATCATCCCTGGGTTGGGAATATTCTGAATTTTTTCGGGTACAAAAAAGGCCCATCAGCCGTTCGGAAACGATTAAAAAACTCCGGGTCCTTCTAATTTTAGAATAATCATTAGGATCTGCAGTACGAAAAATAAATTGCAAAAAAATTTAAATCAGCGTGTGTTAATTTAGGATATTTTCAGGACTATACTTTTGAAGGATGAAGGGTATATTAAAGAAGAGATTTCATTAATATATTATTTATTTGTTGCAAGCAGTCAAAGTAAAATTCATTACCAATAAACCAAAGAATTCTACGCAATAAACACGCTAATCAAGTGCAACAAAACACACGCTTACGAGCAATAAAAACAATATTTGGCAAAATGAGTGAAATAACTAAATAAATGTCGGAAATAAAAGTCAATGGAAAATATTTCGTGTCAATTTATCTAATTTCATGCGTAATCATAATTTCGCAAATTTCCCTCAACTCACACCGAGCGACTTTACGAGCAGTGATAATTTTTATTTGGCACAAGACAAGCTCTGCACGGCTTTTGAGTATGTGTATATTTCCATATTTACACTTATGCTCATCATGCTTATGAGTACTTTGCACGCAGCGACTTTCCTTGGCCATCATCATCGTCCAAGGGAAATAAAATAAATTTACTATTTTTATTTGCTTGCTACGCGCTGATTGTCAAGCAATGCGGAAAACTGGTGTGTCCTTCGAGCTGAATCAAGTGTCCTTTGCTTCATATGCACATTTCTACGTTTTTTTTCTCTCACTGATTTTCTTATTGTAATAATCATCAAGTTAATAGGAGCATCATTTATTATTTCCACTGACCGTTGTCGCATATATGCATACATGAAGCCATGTGGGTTACTTGAGTGAAACTGCTTGGTAGCGGCTTATATTGGCTTTCATAACTTTTCTTCACATTTTTTTCATATTTCGAAATTTTCTTTTTTTTCTTCCTTTCTTTGACACTTTTTCACTGCCAAAAGGCATTTGGTTGTGCTCTAATGATGGACAAAGTTAGATTGGCACTTGACTTTTGGGTAATTTCTACCTAATGAAGTTAATTAATTTAATTGAGAGCCTAACAAACAGGGTTGCGTTAATTATTCTTATGTGTTGAGAGGGTTTTTTATTGCCTTCAAGGAAGCCTAAATGATGCGAAAAGCTGAGATTTGACTTCAGATTTAATTTAAGCAGGTATTTCCTTATCGAAAAGGGTCCAAATTTGACAAAAAACAAGCCCGAATAGCGAAGTGTCAACTGAACCTGAGTGTGGGCGGATAAGGAATTTCGTTTCTTTTATCAAGAGAAAGACAGCAGTTATGCTTTCATGGTACCCTGTAGGTAAGTACGGGTCTCCTCATCACTTAAGCTCATTTCATGACGTTCATAACTTTCATTCTATACATCTTGATTACTTTTCATTTCCTTCTTCTCGTCATTTCCTCAACACCTTCTGAGAAGAGTCCCAAGCGCTGCCGCATATCGTTTGTTAACTAATAATCTTTCAATTCCTATAAAACCTTAGAATGCCGTCTTTTTCATGAAAATCACTTTACTCTTCGGAATGCCATCTGAACAAAGATTTTTTAGATGATTCACTGTTACGTGACTATATGCAGCCTCTCTGTAAATCTATCCCTTTTGTCAATGCGTTCCTTATCTGAAAGAGTCGTACTTTGCCAAACAAGTTGTTCTGCCTTACAGCTGCCCTCTAAGTGTTTTAAGAGCAAGAAAGAAAATGACAGGAAGTCTGGTATTATCGGGATGTTGTTTGGCTTGTCTTTTAGTGGGTACCCTTTTAGACCCTTTTGGTACAGAACAATAAAGCCGACCTAGCCTCCAGTGGGCAACCAATTCGTATGACGCGGAACTAACAATCATTAGTGTATTGGGACCTCACCAGGCAAGTTCGGTTCTACTAAAAGCGTCAGGACAGGAGAGCTGGCAGAAAAGCTTGCTTTCAGCGGAAATCGATTACGCTGATTCCGGAACTGAACACTCACCCATTCTCAGTGGATACCCAACAGTTCAAACTCGGCTTCCTTTAGGAATGTCAAAACGGAGGTAACTAGAAGAAAGTTAGCTGAAAGCGAGCCTCGGTGAAGAAACCGATCCCGGCGACGCTGAAATCATCTGGGGTACTCTCTTAGTGGGAACCTCAAGAGAGCTAAGGCCGACTTCCGCGAGGAACATCGGAATGGGGGATCTCCCAGAAAAACATGCTAACTGTGAGCCTTGGGTGGGCAACCAATTACGGTTACGGCGAAACGGACCTTAATCTATTGTATTCTCCTAGTGTGAACCTCAACAAAGCAGGTTCGGCTTCCTCTAAGAATGTGAAAACAGCGGTATCTGGTAGAAAAAACTTGCTAACAGTGAGCCTCGAATGGACAACCATTTATGGTCAGGCCGGAATCGTCCGTCAACTGGAGTACTCTTTCAGTGAAAACTCCAAGGGAGCTAAGCACCATTTCCACTGGGAATATCAGAGCGTCGGAGCTGGAAAAAGCTTGCTAGTAATGAGGTAGCACATTTGCAGTCAACTGAAATCTTGGTGAATGGCGGAAGTGTCAATACGAAGATGACTAACGATTTGTGTCTGGGCGAAGTCCAGGGAACTCCTTTAAATAAGCATTCCCGTATAGGGCGAGATTTATACAATGGAAAGGGATTCAGTTTCCCAGATCATTTGTGTGTTTTTCAGGTAAAGACGTCTGAGACACTCGTCCGAAGGGTAATTTCTCAAAAACTGTGAAGGAATGCTTGTCATCATTATTTGTGGCGTCGATTTGTTTCAGAATTCAGTGGGAGTTTCGACCAGACATTATAAAATTAAAATGTAAAAATGAGATTTTCCCTGAACCCCACTTCTTTAGTTATCTGGAAGAACAGGTGGAATCCGCTATAGCGATGCTGAGACTGAAAGTTGTCAGATCATATACGTTTGCAGCTCAAAGGAGTAAGCAGGTCTTATTAGGCGCATTTTTAAATTAAAAATAGTCTAACATTTATATTTTTTGCCATATAGACGTCAAAGCTGTATGTAGTTTCACGGAAAGGCTCCGCAAGTTGACACCGCAACCAGCTATCACTTTATGCTTTGACCAGCCGTTGTAGATGACAACACTGCCAGCTAAGTGATTACATTGAAGATTGAGCTCTGAAAAAGAAAAGTTTGTAGTTTCCCTGGTTTTGTTCTCTTAATAACTTCATGTGAACCCAGTTCTTCTGCTATGCTAGGAATTATGCATAAAGCTTCGTTTGGTCTTGACTTTAAAATCTTGTTCAAAGAATCGATCCAAAGATCCGATGTTGATGAAGTCCTATCGGCGTAGTTAGGTTAGGTTAGGCTGTATTTGCTACCGATCTATCGAATTGGATTCACTTAGGTCTAACTAACAGCCATTGTGATGCCACAAAGACTTGACCAACAAGCTTCATTATGCAACCATTTTAAATCTCTTATGAAGCTCATTAGATCCATATGACTTTGACGTCGACTATCTTCGATAGATCCCAAGCTCTCCATATTCCTTGCAGCTTCTGCAGCATCTGCTGTAGGGAGCATCTAGTGTTCCCGTGTGTCGTCCTATCAGACAGTGGCCTGTCAGAACTGCTATTGGAAACCTGCCCTCTTTTTGAAGAGTACATATCTGGTGATCTTATCTTATCTTCTTATCCTATTTTGCCCTGTTGAGCCTGCGTAGTTAGTAATCATAAAATCCTCTCAAGATTTCTTTCTCCAGCAGCTTTTGGTATGAGCTTGTAGTGCATCGAGAATATAACAACCTCTGGAGTTGTCCTTCTGTTGGCATAGGTGAAAACTTCTGCATATCAACGACCTCCAGTTACTGTCCTTTTTCCACTAATAACCTCACTGCAGTAATTTAATTTGCTCGCCATACCGCACCATATGAAAACTGCTGACTCACTGGAAGTTATCATCGTCCAAGACACCGTGCCATATAGCAGAATAAGAAGGGCGAGCTACTTGTGAAGTTTAATCTTTGCTTGTCGTGAGAGAATTACACTTTTCAATTGCTTACTCAATCCAAAGTACCAACTGGTGGCAACAGAATGGATTTTCAAGGCTGATTCCTCGATAAACGAAATTATTTGGATCTTCAAGGATATGACTAAAATGGTGGAATCAAGGCTGTTCTGCTAAAAAGAAAATTGATTGATGAAGTTCATCCTAAAGCATTCAACTTGTTCCATTCCATACATTATTCGCTTTTATTATTAGCTCAGATCGTCAAGTCTACCTTCTGGCGCAAGTAAAGAAATTTACATTGCTTTTATTAAATGGATCTTTATTATCTTTCCTCTCTCTGAGTCTGCTAAAACCTTATATATTTGGTCAATAATTTGTGCACATTGCGTAATTTAACAACCACTCACAGCCACCCACTATTCCAATTAAAATCCTCAACGAATTGTAAGCAATCCTTAAGCGCCTTAGGATATGCAACACACAGAGAAAACAACACAACTTCTTAGGCGTATTTGTATTTAACAAAATAAAACTAGCAACATTAAATTCAGAGAACAAGAAGAAAGGATATGTGGTTTTTATACACACCCACACACACACAGACAACCCACATATAGACAAATTTAACGCATCAATAAAGTGGCAGCCAGTGGAATTGCTTCCTGCTACAATACATACTAATATTTCGTATGCTAATAACAAAGTTAAATATTTCGCTTATTTTTCCACTCCATAGCGATGAGAAATTGTACGCTCCCCCCTCCCCACCTATTGATTTCCGGTTGTGGCCCAATGCCGATATACCTAAGTATGTACGCGTATACCATATATGGGCGTGTGTTTGTAAGCACATTTATTGCTCTGTGTTTGCTTATCTAGCAACCAACGAAACGTAACAAAGCCACCGAAGTATTGTTGAAAAAAAAAAGAACAGTAAACTGAGGAATTCATAAGGAAGTAAAAAAGCAAATCACAGGTTGCAAAGCGATGAACTCCACACAAGCGAATGTGCAAAGAAAGAAAATCTTTTAAGAATGTAATGTGTAAAAAAAAAGAGGCAAACAGCAAAAGCAGGGGTAACCACAGAAGGCATGTGTGTATGTATGTATATAAAAATGGCAGAAGTATAACAAAAAAAATGCAGTAAAATTGTGGTAAGAGAAAGTATGTGGCAGGAGGGTTGGTTGCAGGCAGCCAGAGTTTATGCCACACGACCGCTGTTTGGTATCGTCTGTATGTATGTATGTATTATTTTATGATACGGACAATTATTTGGTATCAAAAGCATATTTTCATTCTGGTAGAACGAATTTTATGCTTTTTCAATAAACATTAACCGATTTCGTTGGTATTTTTCATAAAGCCAATAATAAAAAGTGAAAAAAAAAATTTGAAAAAGATTTTGCAAATAAAAAATACAGGGTTATCCATTTTGCGGTTTGGATTGACATCGCCAAGACGAGAGATTATGCGATCGAGAAATTACTCTCGCAAAGAAGCCCTATTCGCTCGTGTTGTGTACTACTCGTATGTGGCACCATCTTGTTGAAATCAAATATTGTTCAGGTCATGTTCTTCAATTACAGATAAAAAAAAGTCGCTTATCATATGACCATAACGCTCAGTATAGACAATGAGAGTCTCCCCGTTTTCAAAGAATTAAGCTCCAATAACATCCCCGAAGCAACAACGCACCATGACAGTAAGATTCTCGGAGTACCAAATGCGACGAGTGAGAAATTTGCCTCATTGCTATCCGAAAAATCGCCGTCCACTGCTTGTTGCACAAGCAACCAACCGACGTATGTATGTATGGCATTGTGAATGGTCAGCTGGCTTCAGTTGTTGTCTCAGCTGGACTTTATATGGATGTGGGTGCAAGTCCAAGTGCAAAATACACTACAATGAAGACATTATCGGGTCTTCGTATGCACTTTCACTAACACTAGCGATACCTGAGGTGGAACGAGCGAAAGGATTATCCACAGGCCCTACATTATCTGTAAGCGAGCTCTGTAAACTCAACAAGAAAAATAACTGGTATAGTTTTGCAAGGAATCCAACTCCTTTCCGGGACTTTGCGATAGTTGAAAACGTAGGTGATTGGAATTGACCTGCTCGGAACTACATGCTTTGACGATGAGCCTTAACGGATTCTACTCTTGCTACGCTCGCTTTTGGATCTCTTTTCCCTCTCACTTTTTGATCTCTTTTCCCTCTCTTACCTTCCTCTTTGACGCTCTGTACGTCTCCGATAGATTATATATTAGGTCAAGTAATCAGTTCGTTCGGTTTTTATCTAAGAGATGGCGTTATTGTCCATAGTACTAGTGTTACGTGTCGCATCATGTCATACTATATGGCGCTGAAAACGTGTTTATTTGCGCTAAAAGTCTGTCTTTGACAGTTTTTCGATTGATTGACTCAGTACGTTGCGAGCGCTCTTCAAAGATGGACACCAGCAAAGAGAAAATTCGCCATATTTTACAATTTTTCTTCGATTAAGGCGAAAAAGCAACCAAAGCGGCTGGAAAAATTAATTTAGTTTATGGGCCCGATACTGTAAACGAACGTGTAGCACAAAATTGGTTTGCTAGGTTCCGTTCCGGTAATTTCGATGTCAAAGATGCACCACGCGTCGGGAGGCCTGTCGTCGAAAATTGCGATAAAATCATGGAAATAGTGGAAACAGACCGTCAATTGCTGCGGAACTAACGGCTACGAGCTGCTTCTCTATGGCCAAACGCTCGATTCGGCCCTCTACTGCCAACAACTGGACCGCTTGAATGCAGCACTCATCCAGAAGGGGCCATCTTTGATCAACAGAGGCCGAATTGTGTTCCATCAGGACAACGCTAGGCCACACACGTCTTTGGTGACGCGCCAGAAGCTCCTGGAGCTCGGATGGAAGGTCCTAATGCACCCATCTTATAGTCCGGACCTGGCATCAAGCGATTACCATCTTTTCCTGTCCATGGCGAACGCGCTTAATGGTGAGAAGTTGGCCTCAAGAGAAGCCTGTGAAAATTGGCTCTCCGAGTTTTTTGACAATAGGGACGCAGCCTTTTACGAGAGGGGTTTAATGAAGTTGGCATCTCGTTGGCAACAAGTTTACGAACAAAACGGCGCATATTTGACTTAAATCGGACAAGTGTACACAAAGTTATCATACTTTGGAAAATCAATAACAAACGGAACGAACTGATTACTTGACCTAATCTATTTTTCTTTCAATTGCTTCATTGTTTCAGTTTTTGGACGCCTATATGACGGCGGTACGTTGGAAAATTCACTAATATCGATGCTGACGGAGCTATTTGGTTGCTGATTTTCAGTTTACACAGTCATATAAGTCTTAGGGAATACCAAATTGAAACACAGTGGTGTGATATCGTGATATCTAAGAACTTTCTAAAATCGACGATGATATGGTGTTTGCTTGATTAGATTTTACGCTTTGTAAATATCTGGTTTATGACTGATGTAACAGGTATAAGCCCACACTGATAAGCTCCGAATAATTCGACGGTGGTGGGCTTCAGCCTTTCACACAAGAAGTCAGGCAGAACAACTAACTAGTGTAATCAGAAAATAACCGTTATTTTCAAATTTCGTGAGTTCCGTATGTTCGATTTTCGCTTTTTTTCTGTTATCTTCTATCTTGTTTCGGTGTGCTCTTCGATTTCTTACTATTCAAAAAAATGGATCGAAGAAACGGTATTAAGTTTTGTATAACCGAAAACAAAACATGTTTCGTTTGACAGTTTTAATTTGACAGTTATAAAAATACAGCCCTCTACTTTTGAAACCACGAAATTGATAACCCTATACAAATATATAGACACATTGAGCTGTAGTGAAGAGCTTTAAGCGAGTATGAAGAAGAAGAAAAGTATTTTTTAGTAGTGATGGGCGGCAAGGGGTTGGTGGAGACTAAAGTGAGTAGAGTGAAAAATATAAAAAGTGAATAATGGAAGGCGGCATGAAATTTGAGAAAAAAAACCAACAGAGCGAGCTTCATAGGTATTATATGTATAGTATGTATGTGTGTATCTATGTAACTGCACATACGTCTATTTATAGTATCGTAATATACAGCTCATCCAACAAGTTGCGCATTTCGATTTCATGTCGAGCCGCAAAACCTCAGCGCTTGAGAGGGAGAGAGAACTATAGAGAAAGAGAAAGAGAGGGCACTAGGACTCCCTTCCCCCATTCTTCAATAGATGCCACCGGCGAGATACAATGCTTACAGTCAAATAAACATAAAAGCACACACACACATGGATAGTTCATTATAAAGCATGTGTGTGTGTGTGTTTGTGTGTGCTTTGAATTGTATTTATGCCACTGCACATAATAGAAAATAACAATAACAAAAGCAACAGCCGCAACGACATCAAGCAAGTGGTAATCATTCAAGCGTTCGTTATTTTATGCCGCAGAGTTTATTTTTCTAATATCAGATTTTTTTATTTTTATTATTTGTTATTTTTTTTTATTCTTTATTTTTTTATTTCATTTATTTTTACATTTCTTGCGTTTCATATATTTTTTTCTCCATCACCCCAAGTGAACTAACTGCCTTGCTCCCGCTTCATGTGTGTTTTGGTTCACTGATTTGTTGTTTGCATACTTTTAGGCATTCATAATCAGTTACGCACAGCCTCCAGAGTTATATGTATGGTATTTATTTCTGTTCACTTGCCGCTGGAATTATTGGCGTTTGAAAAATATGGTAATAAATGAGTTGGAAAAGTGTCTGTTTATCCAGTAAATGCTTTGCTCTAGTGCTTTAGTGTTTTTTTTTTCTGTTTGTTTGTACAATAGGATTTTTTATTTTTTTTCTTTAAATTCATTTATGTGCGCATTTTACAAATACCAATTTTACTTTACAATATTTTATTATTATTTTTCCATATCAGTTTCTTATGCTTTCCACCCGCCTTTTTTTATGTTTTTTTTTTGTTGTTGGTTTGTTTCGCTTTGATTGTTTGCAATTTTAATTTAGCATGAAATTGAAGGAATTTATATTGTAAATTGGTGAATTTCGATTGTATAATATTTGGTATGCCAAATTGGGATTTTTTATTATTGGTTTTTTTTTTCAAGTACATTTTGCAGTTGGCAAGATTTTGGCAGTAAAAATATTTTTTTCTTTCTTCTGAAAGAAAAAAAATCTACCTTATGACGAACTTAGAGCTATAATTGTAGTTCCTTCGTTAGATGCTGCTGTCCTTCAAACAAAATGAGTTTATTTGTGTCTTTGTTCTCTCGGACTCGTACACTAAGCGAATTCGCTCATCGTAAGCTTCGTCCCGCAGGAAGTGTGGATTCTCAGCGCCTCTAAATGCCTGAATGTTCATAAAGGCGGAGAGTATTACCTACATATGCTCTTCCCGGAGAGAGCTGAGTCCCTCATCGCCTACAAATACCTATTCTGATACAAAATAGGGCATGGATGAAAAGCCCTCCACCTGCCCTTATGAGTAATATAAGAAGCTTTAAATGATTGGTGATTTGTAACCACTGAAGCGATTTTCCATCAAACTCCCCCTTCCATTTTTGGCCTGAGTCTTAATATTTTTCCATCAAATGGAGGGACCTACAGCTTATACCGAGCCGCCTCCGAATGCCTGATGGATTCTTATGACCAGCTTTCATTTCATGTCAGAAATACGTTCAAAGTCCTTTGCACTCCATACCGAGGAGCGACCGCAATCTGAAAAATTACTCTTCTTTAACTGTGGATGTCGGTCGAAGTAGAATTCGAGCCCTGGTTTGCCGAATGGTAGTACACACTGAAAACGCCTCGTTTACTGCAGACGACAATATCTGAATCAAAAATAGCGGACGGATCCTTTGTATTGCTTGCCTTTGACGCCAATTTGAAATATTAACAGATGACTCTCCACACTCTATTTTTCTCCCAGAGTGGAAGTCTTGTTATTGTAGCAGCTAGATAGGTCCGCTTAGTTCCAAGCAAAACAAATCGATGCCGACGGAGTGATCCAAGAAATTAGCTTTTTCGATGAGTTTGGACTAAAGCGAAAGGGCACATGGGAAAAGCTGGCGGATGTTATGCGGGATCTCTTAGTATTATGATCTTACATATGTACATTTGGTAAGTCGGAATCCAGTCTGGGAAGTAGGTGTTAAGCTTACTACAGTATCCAGACATGGGTTTACTAGTACCACTCTTGTCTTATAGAGCTCTACTACTTCTCTTCTATATGAGACTGTGATGGTCCAGATAACGATGTTCACTTACGCTCAGTGAATGTCGCTGCCAGTTCGAAAAGTCGACTTCCTTTCTAAGGTGCCTTGGGAGAGTCCACGTGGTTAGTTGCGCTTGTTGTCATGCTTTTATGTGTAGGAACCCTGACCGGATCAACATCGAAAATTCATGAATATATATTTTAAATTAGTTTTTCTGCTTGATTTACACACAAAGGGATATAAAACATCCGCAAAACCTTACTGTCAAAAAATACTTCTTTGGTTTTGATTTTGGTTTGTCAGGAAGTGACTTAACCTTTCAATTTCTTATATAGACAAATGTTTTCAGTAATTCCTAGTTACCTTAGAAGATATTTAATCATGTCCTCTTTCTTTACCAGTTCCATTCGTATTGCTTCCTGGTTGAATGTTATCGCCATCACCATTTAAACTCTTTAAAATGAGTACATCTTCTCTATATACTTTTGCGGCTCTAATTAGTTTGCGAGGACAGTTTTGCTTGAAACCAAGATTTTTTTTCGAGACTTTTCGTTGCCCGAGATGAGTACCTGATCTATTTAAATTCACCGATCCAAACTACGTCCTTTGACGGCGGAATTTAACGGCTTCCACTCTTGGTTCTCTCGCATTTTGGTCTTTTCCCTTGAACGTTCTGTGCGTCTCAGACATGGTATGAGATGGATAATATCATCCAATCGCTACATTATTTCAGTTTTCGTACGCCTATATGGGGACTGATACGTTGGAAACTATACTAATATCGAGTTGTTTGTGAAAGTATAAAAGTTTAATCTCCAAGTTATATTATATTCTCTAGCATTAAGTTGAAGAAGTCTTACGATACCCCGCCAGAAACCTCGTTTAATATTGAAAGGTTCACTGAAATCCTTCCGAGCTTGACGGAGCTTTTGTTATTTCTGAGTTTCAGTTTACAGGGCCTTATGGTGATACCAAGTTCAAGCCCAGGGGCGTAGACCGTTTTAGAGTCGACGAGGTGGGTGGTTAAGTCGGGAACAACACTATTAACTAAATAATAACACTTCGCTTTACTAGGTTTAAGTATAACTGACTCCACAATCTGTGGAGCGTTTATTTATATAAATTTGTAATATGAAATATGATATGATCACCCACGAATAGATAATCTTATCTTATGTTTTAGTTTTATTGCTCATCAGTATACATAGATGTATATGTGTACTTAAGTATGTTAAATATTTTACATTAGAAGATTACCCACGAATGGATAATCTTATCTTATGTTTTAGTTTTATTGCTTTACACATTCATGATAAGAACATTAGTATACATAGATGCATATGCAACAACCCTTATGTTGTTGTAAGGGCATCAAGTGTCAATATTCATATCATGAATATGTGTATATGGACATCTGTTTGTACTTTAATTTTTATTGCCTTGTGCCTATAAATGTCATACAGCATATGAATTTATGGCCATACATTTTAATTGCTGGCTTATCGTTTCGGAAAACTAAACATATTGCCCGCGTTAAAAGGCTTAGTCTTTTAAAGATGTATCTGATTATATATAATTTTAAACCGTTAAATTTAAATTATTTTTTTTGTTTTTCTTTTAATAATTGATATCTATATATGTACATTTTGTGCCCTTTTTTAATCTTATACATTATTTAGTTACTGACACATAAATACCATAATGTTATTATTTCTAAGCTAAACGCGGAAGAACAATCGTATTAGGTATATGTGTTAACGATATTCTCCACATTTTCCTTGCTATCAGTATGATGACTATGATGATTATGATGATTATTGCCCAGGATCCGGCGTTTGATGTGTAGTGCATTAGATGATGAAATTCGAAATCGATCGGAAACCCCATTAGACCTCGCGGCCTTGGAATGTTTCCTATTTTAAATGTCTGCATTTCCCCTTTTATTTGTAGTTTCTCAAAAACTGGTAATTGTTGGGTCAAGTTCACTTTTGGTATTCGGTAGTCTGCAATTGTTGTGTAGGTATTGTAAGCCCATATATTGACATGCTCCGCTTTCAAATGGCAATTCGGTTTTAAACGTAAAATACCTTGCTCATGTAAGTTTACGCTTGATGTTTGGTTGTCGCAAATGATGTCAGCCGAAACTTTGTCAGCAATTGAAAATAACCATGTATTTTCCGAATGCATCTGACTCCAATAATTGGTTCGAGGTAAGATGGTTAGTGCGCAATCTGCAGATAATTCTTTTTTGTTTATGAATAGCTGTATTTCACACTCCGCATCCTTTCCGATGTTGTACAGTGGATGTATTTGTGAACATAAAATTAATTTTTTCATTTTTTCACAATGGTCGAAATTGTTATCAGCAAGACCATAGTACATTGATTTCTTGTCGTCGATTATAATGTGCTTGAACGTAGTTTGGATTTTTACAAAATATTCTGAATGACTAATTGGGTATGTCAATACAGAGTATAATTGCAAGTTATTTTTGTTCATTAACGGAATTTTTATTTCAAATATTAACATCTCTTCCGTTGTACGAGTTGTTATTTTTGCTATTTTGGCCAGTTCGATTGGGTCGATATCTGGAAGCATTAAATGCTGATTGAGGTGAGTTTTAATTAATTTAATCTGCTCTTGAAATTTATGTAGCGGTAATAGATTTTCTAGGAATTTTCCCTTTGAATTCCAAATCATTCCTATAATATCTTGTTGCAGCTCTTCATAGGATGACATAGCCACTAAGGCCGATGTTACCACATTTGCCATTATATTTTGATGTATGTTCTTATTAATTGCATCTTTGAACATATAAATGGAATTGTTCAATAATTTGAAATTGTTTCAAATAATTTCATTTTGATGCCTCATTACATCTACAGTCATATCTTCAATCGAAGACTGGTTTTTAAAAAGTTCAGCCAAGTATTTTTCATTTTGGTAGCTTCTTTCAACCTTCTCTGATAGTTCCTCAGCATGTTCTTCATCCATTACTCCATACAGGGCATGCATCAGGCTTCCCATAAATGATAACGGAGCTGATCTTCTCAGTTTTTTAAACGCCGCTGATTTATTTAGTAGGATAATTTTATCCCTTCTTTCTATCCTTATAAACTTCGCTTCTAATTGTCTAATGGTGTCCGAATAGTAGAATTCATCTGCGGGGCGCTTCACTTTCTGCAACGCTGCCTTAGCTTCATCAACGGTGTTTTTGTAGTGCCAATAGTCATTCAAATTTACGTGGACTATTATATCCCACGATGTCTTGGTTAATCCGATTGTTCCCCGCGACTCAAATAAAATTCCTGACTTATCTTTAAATTTTTCTACAAAAATATTTTGTGTGCTAATACTGGGCAAAATTAACAAAAAATAGAGAATTGTTAACAAACAATTTTTATTTTTTATTCTATGTGATTGTCTATTTTTATTTTGTACATCTTTTTCCTTAAAATTTACGGTTTCTTCTTTAATAATTTTTTCTTCTGTAGGAAACGGACAAACATTGTGTATCGCTCTGGTCGATATGCCATTGCTGGTACGTACGTCTACTACTCTACATTTTCCGTCTTTACCGAGAATCGCCTTCTCGATTCTTCCCCTCCTCCAATTCATTGGAGAAACGTTTTCTTCTTTTAGAAGTACAAGTGTGTCTTTTTTAATATTTTCTGCTTGGTTTTTCCACTTAAACCTTTTTTGCAATTCACATAAATACTCATTGGACCATATTTTCCAAAATTCTTGAGTATTCTTTTCTACTGCCTTCCAGTGGTCACGTAACCCATGATAGCATTTATTGTCATTATTATCAATAATTGTTACCATTGGTTCGCCTATAATGAAATGACCAGGAGTTATTATATTTAAATCGTTCGGATCATTGGAACAGGGTATTAGGGGTCGTGAATTTAAAATTGCTTCGATTTGTGCCATTAAGGTACTGATTTCTTCAAAGGTCATTGTTCCTTCAGTTACTCTGAAGAAGTGTTTTTTGACACTTTTTACTGCTGCCTCCCATAATCCTCCCATGTGTGGCGATTTTGCTGGTATATTGATCCAGTTAATTTGTCTTTCTGCGCAAAATTTTTCTAAACTATCATTGTGGGTTTTATTTTGAAACAATTTATAAATTTCGTTCAAGCTATTCGCTGCTCCTATGAAATTGGTTCCGTTATCGGAATAAATCTTTATTGGACAACTGCGTCTAGCTATAAACCTTTTTAGGGATCCTATAAATGCTGCTGAGGTGAGGTCCGATACAACTTCTAAATGTACAGCTTTTGTTGCAAAACACACAAAAACGCACACATACGCTTTATCAATTCTTTTCCCTTTTATTTTATGGTGAATATTTATCGGACCTAAAAAGTCAATACCTACATTTAAGAATGGCCTAGTCTTTGTGACTCTATCTTCTGGCAGGTTACCCATCAGTTGATGTAATGGTCGTGGATTTACTTTAAAACACCTATAGCATTGCTTTACGATTTTTGTTGTTAATTGTTTACCCCGCAATGGCCAGAATTTTTTTCTCACAATTGCAAGTAGTCCTTGAGGTCCTACATGTAGATGTTTACTGTGAAGACATTTTATCATCAATTCTGTGTGCTCATCTCCGTATGGAAGTAAAATAGGATGCTTTGCTTCAAAAGGAAGCAAACTGTTTTCTATTCTACCTCCAACTCGAATTAAACCATCATTATCCAAGAAGGGAGACAATGTAGCTATCTTGGAATTCGGGGGTACTACTTTATTTTTTTGTAGGTTTTTAATTTCTTCTTTAAAGTGTTTGCTTTGTATGATTTTTACAATTATATCTAGAGCTTTTTTTCTGTACTCTACCCAAGGTTTCGATTCCTTTTTCTTGCAAATTTGAGTAAATTTATATATTTGGGCAATTATATTTTGAAGGTGGTTAAAATTATTTTTGTGGTTTATTCTTTCCCACATTGAATTTTTATCTATTACTACCCCGACTTTTTTAATGTTTTTTATGTCTGGGATTTCATCGTCAAACATAATTTCTTTTATTTTAAAGTTATTTTCTTCTAAAAATTTCGGACCTGTAAACCAAAATTTATTTTTAGACAATTCCTTACCCATTATTCCTCTGGAAAGTATGTCTGCAGGGTTCTCCTCTGATTTTATATGATTCCAATCCTTGACCTTGCTGTTGGACTGAATATGGCTGACTCTGTTGGCTACAAATATTTTGAGAGTAGCTGGCTCTAAACGTAGCCAGCTTAATACTATGGTGGAATCTGTGTAATAAAAAACTTTTTAAAACTTGCTTCACCAGATCAGTAAGTAACACTGCTGCACATAATTCTAATCTGGGCAATGTAACTATCTTGATTGGCGCAACTCTAGATTTAGCTGTTGCTAACCGTGATATTACTGTTCCGTCGGTGTTAATTGATCTTATGTATACTACAGCACCATAAGCTTTCATAGAAGCGTCACAAAATCCGTGAATTTCTATTTTCTCGGCTTTGTCACTCATTAAATATCTTGGGAATTTTATATTATTTAATGAATTTAAGTCAGATCTTATTTCATTCCATTTTTGCTGGATCTCAGTTGGTAACATTTCATCCCAGTCAATTTTTAATTTCCACAGTTGTTGGAGTAATATTTTTGCGGATACAATGATTGGATTAATTAGGCCTAATGGGTCAAATAATTTAGAAATTTCAGAAAGTAAATTTCTTTTAGTAGGTTTTATGTCTTTGATTCCATGGCATTTAATAATTAAATTATCAGTTGTAGGAATCCAAGTTAACCCTAACGCTTTTACCTTGCATTGCTCTTCTTCTTCAAAATCTAACTTTACTTCCTGATTTTCAGGTGGAATCCCTTCAAGTAAATCTTTTATATTTGAACACCATTTGCGTAACGGAAACCCATACTTTTCCAAAATCTTAATTATGTGATCTTGGAAAAGTTTTAATTCTTCAATGTCGTTACTACCTGTCATTAAATCATCCATATAGAAATCTTCCTTTATAATTCTTGCAACTTCAGGGAAATTATTCTTTTCTCTTTCTGCAATAATTTCTAAACATTTTGTTGCCAAATATGGAGCCGATGATGTACCATAAGTTATTGTTTTAAGAGCATATGTCTTTAAGGGTTCTTCCTTGGAGTTTCTCCACAATATTAGTTGATATTTACGATTTTCTTCATTTATCCAAATTTGGCGAAACATCTTTTCAATATCTGCAGATATTACATATTTATGTTTCCTAAATCTGAGCAATATGTTAAAAATATCGTCTTGTAGTCTTGGACCTGTATATAATAATTCATTGAGAGAATTATTATTTGTTGTTTTGCATGACGCATCGAAAACCACACGTAATTTGGTTGAGCTACTTTCTGGCCGAAACACACAATGATGTGGTAGAAAATATTTATGTTTCAATTGATTGACGTTATTTATTAATTCCATGTGGCCCAAGCTTAAATATTGGTCCATAAACTCCTTGTATTGTACTTTTAATTGTGTATCTTTATCTAATTTCCTTTCTAAAGCAAAAAATCGTCGTTTTGCTATTAACTCCGAATTACCTAGTTGAAGTGGATTAATTTTAAATGGCAATGCTACGGAAAACTTGTTATCTTTTGAAATTTTGAAATTTTTGTTAAAATGATATTCACAATTTTTCTCATCCTCTGTTAAATATCTTTTCTGTGTATCTATTTCTTCAAGTTCCCAAAATTTCCTTAATTGATTATCCAAGCTTTCGCAATGGTAGGCTAATACTCCACAATGATTTGAGTATAATTTAATATCTGCTCTACCTCCGGCTAGCCATCCTAGCACACTATTTTGAAGATTGTATTCTTGATTTTTTATTTTTATTTGACCACTCTTCAATAAAGAGTGATAAATTTCTGCTCCAAGTAATATATCAATTTTGCTTGGTATATCAAATTCTGGATCAGCTAATTTTATTTTTGTAGTAATTTCTCCACGTTCTATTTTAGTAGATGGCAATGGTGAAATAATTTTTTCCACTACTAATGCTTCAATGTATGTTTCATATTCGGATACTTTCGACTTTATTTCAATTATTATCCGCTCCTGTGCTTTAGATATGTTTTGCCCAATACCTTCTATAATGCTTTTTTTATTTTCTCCTTTTATTTTTAGTCTATTTTTTAATTGCTTTGTTACTAAATTTACTTGCGATCCATTATCTATTAATGCCCTTGCATTAATGAATTTCCCTTCAAAATCCTTTATTTTAATTACGGCTGTTGATAAAAGGACATATTTATTTTCTTTTAAATTTACACTGCTCACTGTGCTAGCCACTGCATTTATATCTTTATGGAGTAACCAATGATGCTCCAAATTGCAAAACCGACAGTTTATGTAGCTGCAGTTTTTAAACACATGCCCACCGTTTAGACATTTTTTACAAATATTTTTGTTTTTTATTATATTCCATCTTTCTTTTATGGATAAACCTTGAAATTTCTTACACTGATTTAAATAGTGCTGCATTCCGCAGTTCATAATACAATTTGGTGCTACTGAAATATTACCTTTTTTTTGAATATTTACAGCTTTTTGTATTCTGTATTCACTTTGTTTTGCTTCTAATGCAAAAAATTCTTTTCCGAGAAATTGTGTTAATGAATCTAGCCTCGGTAATTCTTTGGAGTCTTTTAAAGAAGATTCATATTTTGTTCTGAGAGAGTCGTCAAGTTTTCTCACAAGCAGAAAATTCAGTAACGCTTGAAGTATTTCTTCTAACGATAAATTTGTCGCCTTTAGAGCTTGAATACTTTCTTCGATAACTTCTTTTAATTTTTTCACACTAGCAGCTGTGGAATTTGTAAAGGGAGCATCTACTAAATTTTTGAAATAAATGTTTGTTAAAGCTCGCTTATTATCAAAGTTGATTTTTAGCAAATTCCATGCGACTGAGTAATTTTCTTCCGAAGATGGAAGATTTTCAATTAATGTGGACGCATATCCTTTTAATTTTGATTTTAAAATGCACATTTTTTGCACTGTGGATATATTTTCAGAATCCACTAATTCATGAAATAGTTCCTTGAACATATTCCATTTAGTATAGTCCCCTTCGAAACAAGGAATATCAATTTGTGGAAGATTGAGGGGTCTTCCTCTTATTTTTTCTTCCACTTTATATTCATTTTTACTTTTATTTGGCATTGAGTTTAAGTTTTTCCTCAATTGCCTAAATTTACTTGTTAGTTCATCTTCTGCATGAACTTCAATATATTTTAAAAACAATTCTTTCGCCAGATCTGAACACTTATTTACTTCTTCTAGATTCCCTGTTCCAGCAAGAAGAGCTTCAAAGTTTTCTTCCAAATCACTTACGGCGAATTCGAATTTTATTTGGAGAACAGAATTCTTATTTTCACTATCCTTCATAGTAAACTTTTCAATATCTTTTATTTGCAGGGATTTTAACATCTCCTGACTCAATTTAATTAGCTCCCTAACTTTTGGAGCATAGTTTTCCGTATAATACGGGTTCCGTGACATTGTTGCCGACGGTTGCCCTAATTTCCGATCATTATTTTCCAGCTTGTGGGACAGGTGAGTTATACGTATTCCCCAGTCGTTAACCTGTTCCCTGGTCACTGGAGTTGCTTTGAGGCTTACTAACGCATTATGTAAGCTCTCAATTTCACTTCCAATGGCCTGCTGCTCGAAAATTACTTTTTCCATTTTTAGAAAAATTTTTTTTTTTTTTAATTTTTAGCAATAATTATTATTATTTTACTTTTTTACTTTTTCTTTTTTTCGAAGTGATATAAAAACGCAAAAAATGTTGCATATATGTTTATATGTATAATATTTTTTTAGGATTTTTTTTTTATTTTTCCAACTAAATGCAAATTACTGGTCAAAAATATCAAAATTCTGCTTTTAAATACGAAATTTTAAGCATCAACAGATTTTTAAAAAATAAATAATTTGAATATCAAAGTGTTGCAATTTGCGCTCTGAGTGAGGAGAGCGCAAGAAATTGTACGGAATTTATATGTAAAATATTTAAGAGTGTTGGCAAGCAATATGTATGTATGTATGTATGTACAACAGTAGTGAAAGGGTTAAAGGCGTTGCTCGAAATTTTGTTTTTCGAATTTCTATTTAAATGTAAATTAAAATTAAAATTATGCCTTTGCCGCAAAGCAGCCGAACTTTTGTTGTTCTGCGCTGTATATTTATTTATTTATTTTATGCTCTATGCTTGCCTGTGTTGTAAGGTTTTTGAAAGACCTCTTTGCGGTCGACCCAGATTTTCACAAAACAACAAAAATCTCATTTACAGTTGCATTTACAACTTTTCGTTTCATTTTCATTTCAAAAACGAATTAATATTTCAACACCTTTGAAATTTTAATGAGCTAGCAAAGTACCTTTCAAGTACTGTAAGAACATTGTATCTAAAGGGTGTTTTTTTTTTGTTGAAGTGTGGTTTTTTAATGGGGTAATACTTTTTTCAGAGTGGGTCATTTTCTAATAAACCGATTTAGTTCGGAATAAAGTTTGCGAATCGTGAAAATTTATTAACAAAATAATAGTTCGCTTCGCACGACGCTTGGCTTGGCGTCTGCACCCAGCAGAGACGGTAACTCGAGCAACCACGAATCGGTTTCGCACCACATTTACTCTAATCCGTAAATGCTCATAGACGCCTTGCAGTACGCACCGATACGTGGGTCGCTGCTGTGGAGCAGATTATCGAAGAAGAGCCGAATAAGTCCATCCGTCATCGCGGGCAACAATTAGTCTTGCGCCCATCCACTTTGTGGAAATTTTTGAGAAAAAATCTTAGTTTGCGTGCTTACAAAATCCAACTCGTCCAAGAATTGAAGTCGATCGACTCTCAGACGCGTAGCACCTTCGGTGATTAGGCTCAAAACAAGATGGCCGCCGATACCGATTTTCAAAAGGAAACTTTATTAACGATGAAGCTCCCTTTGGTTTGAATGGTTTCCTTAATAAAGAAAATTGTCGCATTTGGAGTGAGGATAATCCACAAACCCTTATTGAGACGTCGTTAAATTCTCAAATAGTCACTGCTTGTTGTACTCTATGGGAAGAGAGAACCATTGGTCCATGTTTCTTCAAAACTGAAGTCGGCTATAATCTTACAGTCAATAAGGAACCCTATAGAGATATGATGAATAAATTTCTCGTACCTGAATTGGAGTATGTTGATGTGGATCCAACAAGATCCGGCGCTCTATTCCATACAACCAACGAAATAATCTAATTATTGAAGGATATTTTTGGTGAGCGTGTTATCTAGCGTCTGGGACCTGTAGAGTGGCGTACAAGATCGACCAACTTAACACCGCTGAACAACTTTTGGTGAGTTTATATGAAGTCGCTTGTATACGTAGATAAGTCTGAGACGATTGGCGCCTTGAACGTCCGGCTACAATTGGTCCAAATAGGGGACGAAAATCGAGCCTCCCGACTAGAAGCTTGGAAGTTGGAGTTCGAGCCTGCTGCAGCGGTCACTCGCCGGAAATCATTCTTAAAACTTAAGGACAAACCCTTATTGGTATTTATAATGTAGCTAAATTCTTGGTCATAACCTAAAATTGTATGCGTTTTATTTCTACTGGAAACCCACATGTCTAAAAAAACACCCTTTATATGTGTATGTCTCTCCACCAACTTCTTAGATTTATAAATTTAAATTCATATTCATAACATTATTTTACAGTTAAATGCACAAATCGGCATTACAACAAATGTACACATGTTAAACATATTAACATGCATACATATGTATATATATACACACATACATATGCATATTTATTTCTCGAAATACACATTTTCATAAATAATTTTCACAGTAAGGACACATGTAAAGTATATTTAATAATTTAATATGTGTGTGTGTATGTATGTATGAAGGTATGTATGTATTGTAGATATATATGCATGTATGCGTGTGCCACTTTTTCACATTTAATCTTAATTAAAAACCGGTTTTTTACACCCAAATCGTATAAGCCTACCCAAAAGGTGTACCACAAGCACCGAGAGACACACACACACACACATATGCATGTGCATTACACATACATACATATGTAGGTAGATAAATAAAATATAAATATATACCGTTACAATGCTAAGTGTATCGGTTATGCAGTTCATATTTGCGGCTTAACCCATTTCGGAATCCACAACCCCAAGCAAGGCGGTTAACAATGAATACTTTCCTCTTGCCAAGCATGCTGAAACACATACAAATTCACATATGTATGTATGTATATATATATAAATATTCCTCACTGGATTTTTAACACATTTTCAGTTGAGAATTTTCCACTTAAAAGGTTCATACACGCTGCGCGTTAACCCAACTTGGTTGCTTGTTTTGTTTGCTATTTTTACATACATACACGTACATATATTTGTTTGTTTAATTTTCAATCATTTTCTTCTGCTATTTGCGGCTTTTATTAGCTTCCTGCAATTAAATGTATGTATATTTTGTAAATCATCTTATGTCTATGTCCAGCCTTTCCTCGGGGTATATTCATTTGCAAAGCTTAAGAGATACCCCATTCTTGAGGGTCAGTTTCTTGGTCTAATATATGTATGTACGTACTAGGCACACACATTCATGTACATATGTGATATTAAGTATTGACCTAGTTTTTGTTAATAATGGCTCGTAGTAATGTCCGACACTCGCAACCCGCCTCTTTTCTGGGTTAAATTCATTTTGCTTGTTTTAGCCGCATTTCCATTGAGATTTCTTTGACCACCGAATGCGCATAAATCAATTTTATAAATGTAAATAAAGTTTGGCTGTTCTTAGTGGGGTTTTAAGACATTGGGTTGAGATTAAGAGTCACCAAAGATAAAAGTTCGAAAATAGATATCCTTGACATGGACGCCACACTCAACTCTAATCCTCTCCTACTGCCCGTTGGCAATTCAAAAGATCTTCGATAGTTTCGCTGTTCGAGCTCTAATCTCGAGTTGGGATTATCCTCCTCCTTTTGTTTGTATTTAATAGGCTTAGTAAAGCTTATTTTTGCATTAAGCTGAAGGCTTTATTTACCATCTGAGAATTATCCGATTTATGAAAGCTTTGCACCTTTTTGCCATTTTGAAAATGATCTTCTTAAGCCTCTCTCATAGAAACCAGATTTTCATAGGTTTCACTTGAGGCCAATTCTTCACCAGCCAAATCATACGCCATAGACAGGAGCAGTTGTGGTTATCAACTGGTGCGAGGTTCGGACTACGAGGTGAATACACAAGAACCTCCCAACCAAGCTCTCGCAGCTTCTGGAAAGTCAATATTTTAATGTGTGTGGTCCGACGTTATCCTGACAAAGCACGATTCCCCTCCTGTTCTCCAAGGCGAGTTGCTTAAAGAGTTCGGCCGTAGAGGAGCAGCTCAATAGTAGCCCATCTTTTTACCGTGAATCTCATTAATAATATGCCATGCTAATACATATATTACTAATTTAAAAGGAAAGGAATTTTGGAATTTCCTCGTTGCTCAGAGACACGCGATTACTTAGAACTACCTGGTACTAGTCTTCCCGGCTTATAAAAAGTAAACTGCACCCTTGACGCAAACACAACTAAACTCTACAAGTCGATCATCATTCCGGTCTTATTATTATACTCGTTTGTCACCAAAATCGTCAACAATGAGAGCAACCGAGGAGTAAGCGCTAGGCTTTATAGTCCCTTTCGTATGACGACGGCGAAGATGATGAACGAGCTCTCTATGCATGCAGGACACACGTGGAATATACCGGGGTCAGACTAAAATACGCAGATCCTAATAGTGCCAGCATTACTCGGGTCTCTCGTGGCAACTTGAACTCTTTATCTGCACTGGAAGAGAATTCATAAAGGTATTGAAAGACTCTCGGTGAATAACGTTTCAAGCCTATCGGTACGTAGTTGATATAGTCTAGTTTCCATTCCTGATGTGCCTGGGTGAATTTTCAGCCTTAAAGTGGCAGATATTGCTCGTATAGGATAGCATTATGATCCTTACCTTAGATGTTTCACAGTGCAAGTGTTGCGCCGGAGACATCAGAAAGTTTCGTGTCACGATCCCAAGGGCGATGTTCTGGCTTGCTTGTTACTTCCTCATCTTCGTCTTGCTAGTCCGCGGCATCTAAATAAGACTGACCGGCTAATTAAATCGTATGCTGCGGACCAAGACCAGATGCTAATATTGAGCAGTCATAGGCATATGAGATCAATGAAATGCCCTCTGGTGTAGAAGAAGCTTCGAGATGTAAAAGTCTGGGAAAGGACACCACCCTGCGGACCCCTTTCATTTAATCTTATGGAGCTTAGAAGTTTGACATCGAAACTTTACCGAGGACTCTCAATCACTCGTAGTCCACCTCTTCAACTTCAGCGGTAATGAGGATTCATCAATGTCCGAGAGTAGCACTGATTCGCGTCTCGTCACTTTACTTCGTTCATTCACTTTAGACAACAATTTGGCTGCCTCCTAAAACCTACTTAGCTAACCCCATTTCTCTCTAGTTCGAACCCATCGAAACAGCTCGTTTCTTCGATCTTCCCTTAGATTACCCTTTCTAACATAGACTAATCTCGCTTGCTCCTAAGCGGGGTTGGTGAACCGTCCACTTGGCTACTCACCTAATGGGCTAGAATTTGAAAAAACAGCAACACTCTATCAATAAAAGTGCACCACTCTAAGTAGCTCCAAACAACTACTTAGTTGCCAGCTCCCTCAACTCCCTACCACCTCACCTTGGCGTAAATCTCAAGGCAACTGTGAACTTGTAGAACAGCATCCTCAGTTTCTAACTTCTCACCTGAGGATACAAATAAAATAAAATAAAATAAAATAAAGGGTGCTTTTTTAGGTGTAAGTGAATAACTTGAAGCCAATTTTGCAGGAACTGGAGCTGCCTCCCTGCAATAATGCAAGGCGTCAATCGTCCCTGGCTTTTCTGCATAGGCAAGCGACCTCACATAACCTCACAAAACTTAGACCGGCGGTGATAAATCCTACGATGTCGGTGCCCACGACACAGACCCTAAAACCTTCCTTCAATAAATTGATTATTTCGTTTGGATTGGATGTTGTAAGTCTGCAAACCAAGATCCTTCCACAAAACCTTCCATAAAGTAGATGTACACAGCTCGAATTATTGCACGTGATGGCGGATGGGCTCATTCGGATCTTCTTCGATACTCTGCTTCACTAAACGGCGTCTCTTAGGGTGCGATTATCTACTAGAGTAAACGTGGTGTGAAACCAATCCGTGGTTGCTCGGCTTACCGACCCTACTGGGCGATTATGTCAACCGAATATTGAAGGCAGCGCGTCTGGAGTAAGTCTATTCATTAAGAACACGCAAGCAAAACTGGGTATAAATCAAGTAACCTCATTGAAACCCACACGTCTGAGAAAACACCCTTTACATTGTGTAACGAAAAAAAATATAATGTCAATTTTGTTGGGCTCCAGAAAGAAAGAAACAAAAAAAGAACAAGAATGATTAAGCGTCGAACAACAACAACGACATTAAGCGACAACAGTTAAAATAAGAAGTGAGGTAGTTCTTTGTTTCAAGAGAAACCCACAACGCTTTGTAATCTGCGTCACTCGGATGGCAAAATAAAAGTTAGTCAAGCAAATAAAACGTTTGCTGGAAAAATATCTATCACATTTGAACTACATTTCCGCGCGACATTCCTTCCACCCAGCTCCAGGCGAGCAAACTCAAAAGCCAAGCATATCGCTTGCCCACCAGCCCCCCCACAACGCGGAGACACAACCGCCGCCACCGCCGGAAACCTTGTTGCTCCAAGGGGTGACATTATTTTTCATGTCAACTCGTCGACGGCGGGCTGATGCTGTTGTACTTGCTGTTCCGTCGGTTGCAAACGTGCTGTGGTTGGGGCGGATGTGGCGTTTACAGATATCTCGCACACAATTGTTTATTCTGTTGATTGTCTTCGGCTTGTCGCGTGTGCCGTATTGTGTGTGTCGTGTTGCCGACAGCAGTAGCCTATATAAATACACGAATACGCAGCGTTTTATTTTTTTTGCCTTACTTGCTTTTTAGTAGTCTGTTGTCTATTTGTTTTTAACCTACTTGCCTGGGGGGCAGACAATCAGCGGGTTTCTTAAGGTGTTTCCACGTGAGTGCCACCTTTTGGCGTGTTGTTTTCATTGCCAATGACATATATACTCGTATAGCATTTACCATAATTTTTCTCTCTTTCTTCCGTTCTCCATCTACACTACAACCTCTCCCCTTCCCATCAGAAAAGTTTATTCATATTTTCCTTCATTTCATACTTTTGTCATCAGCTGGAATTGGTTTTTAATGTTTCCGCTGAGATACGTTAAGAATAATTGTTTTGCGTGTGTCCTTTGTCAACTGGTTGTTGTTGTTGGCCGTTGTTCTTTTTTGCATATTTGAGTGTTCCTGTAATTTCTATGGCCCAACAACTTTGGCACTAAATGTCCTTGTTTGGTGCTGTTGTAATGCCCACAGGTGTTTGGTTCGGCTAGTGACACTTTGTTGTTGTTGTTTTATTTTGATTTTTTTTTGTTGCTGTTCGCAATTTTAATTTCCTTTTGTTGCTCTTTTAAATATGTTAAGTGCTTTTCTAGTGTTATTCTCTTAGTTTTGGTGGGGCAAAAGTTCAAAAACTTTTCTTTGAATATTTTTTTTTTAAATTTGTTTTGAATATTTTAATTGGTTTGTGGTCAAGTGTTGATGCAATTTTTCCGATAAAATTATTCCTTTGAGAGTTTGTTGAGTTTTTGTCAAATTCACTTTATAGATTTGCTTAATAAATATTTTAGTTCATAATTAAAATACAACGAAATTGTTTTTGTAAATGTTTAGGGAATTTCAAAACTTTGTAAAGTTTCGTCTACTTTGATATAAAGCTCCGAGATCGCTCGAATCGTGGCATGCAAATAGCGGCAAGAGGGGCGTGCCCAACTATTAGTGAGACTAACCTCAAAACGGGGCTGAAATCTCAAGAGAGCGTAAATAGGCTCCGGGCTTCCGGTATGGCTAAACGAATTAAATTACATAAAAGCTATTTCTACCAGAAGAAGCCAGGACCTGTGCTGTACAAGAAGTTTCAGGAACCAATAGGAAGACTGTAGGTTTTAGATCAATTTCTCTCTTTAACTACTCCATAGAAATGCTCAGAGATCTGAAGACAATATAACCAACTAAACTACAGGCTCAGCTGGAGACGGCATTTCCACTTCTTTGAAGAAGGTGTCTAGGGAATATTTTCGACTGATAATCAACCTCTTACACCATAGTAGCAGTACCAGCTAGTGAAAACAAAAGAAGGCAAAGATCCCCATTCCGTTGTAAGGACCAAATGTAGAGCGACATGACTTTATGACTGGCACGATATTTGTTGAATCGGCTCTAATTGAAACAGTAACTCCTCCTTATTTAGTGGCGTTGACATCGCTTATGTGACTGTAGCCGAATTAATAACATCGCGTCATTCATTTCTTTTTCTCGCTGCTTGGCGGCAAATACCATGTGTAATCAGGTTCTCCTCCATCTGTTCTTTCCAACGGAGCCTTCCTCTCCTTCCACCGATGGCTACTGGAGTATTCTTAACTATTCTGACCACATGTCTAGGGAACAGCTCTCTCTTGATTCGCTGAACTATGCCACTGATTACTACTTGCTTAATGACAGAAGATATTTCGTGTACTCCTCGTTCACTACCAGACCCATTCGGCACGCTTTCTTATCAAACCTAAGCAAAGCAGAACTCACCCTATCTGAAACCTCATTTGGTACTGAACAGCTGGGAAATGTTCTTCCCTGTTCTGGTATTGTCCAATCACAGTTTACTTACGGTTGTGTTTTCCGGGGAATCGGATGCGCCATCACCTCCTATTTTCATAAATTCAATATACTCTGGGCATCATCACTAGATCACCACACTCGATCACCTCTCTGGATCCTGCAAGCGTTTGCTACGGTCAAGCTTCTGTAAGAAAACCCATCTCTTCGTAGAACTTTGGAGCATTAAACTAATCGAAGCGCTGACTACGACAGTTAAAAAGAAGAAGATGCATTGTCTTCGTGTTGTTGTTGTTGCTTTTGTAACTGCGAAAACATACCCCAGATTGGTTTTGAGGAAAGTTGTCGAAGTTACAGTCCTTGGCTGTATATAAATCCTGGTCTTTCGGGATGTTCTGAATAATAGGGAATCTTTAAGAGCTGTGAGCCGCCAAACCAAGCTCCTTCTCTAATTTGTGATGTGCGTCTTCATGTTTTCCAACATGTAGAGTTACTTTTATAAAGAGCTTTTTACTTCATGTTATGCTAACCACTCGGCAGTTGCAGCCGCCAACATGTGACACGGCTTGTACTTGTCAAAAAGATCTCCAAGCTCCTCAATACAAGATCTCTTTCTTAAAGGTAGAAGTTTAAATACACACACCTAGAGGTGTGAGCGAACAGATGGCACTGCCATTAGCTGAGTTATGGAGGGCTTTGGGGTGAACTAGCAGCTTTTGGTTTTTGTCGAATTTGTCAAGACAACGCTGTGGTACCAGCGCCGCAGCAGGTAGTGAAGGGACGAGTAATGCCGTGGAGTTAACCTCTTCTTTAGAGTGGGCTAAATCTGCTTGACTTTCTTAACACCAAGGATCCTCTTACTATAAATATAGGTAGCGCATCAATCTTTAATCGGAAAATGATTTTGTTGAATTTATGCGAGTTTTAATGGTGCACAGATCCCTCAAATTATTTCAAAATTCTCCTGGGAACACCTCGTTTATCATACCAATGAAAAAAGAAGCTACCCTTGTGGTTAGATAAAGTTAAAGTTGTGGTCAGGTATTCGTGCATTTAGCCTAGTGAACGGTTGCAATTTTATACTACTGAGGAGCTCTCGAACCCCACCAAACTCCTGTATGGACTCTTACCAGCTGGGAAGGAATTTAACACACTTTAACCTGATATTTTGGAACTAAGAGCTTTTAGATTTTAGCATCATTTCTTTACTGCGAGAGTTGGTTACTTCACAGTACGCACAGGTTGTCTGCGTACCTGGCTAATAGAAGACGTCCTGCGGATCCATAATTCTCTTTTTCGCTTGAAAATATATGATAAGATTTTTCAGTCTTCACTTAACAACTCCCATTGAGTTTGATGCCAAAGGGCACCATGCATAGAATCCTTTCTGAGAGTGAGAGTTTGACAGAAATGTAGTTCCTTACAGATCTGGTCCACCATGACTTTACTTGGTTAGTTCCTGTGACCCTACACCCATATTATGGCCAAAGAGAACTCTACCCAGATTCCTCAGGCCTCTAAACAAATAATATAAAAGCGCCGCCTTTATTATTCACCAACTCATCGTACATTGCATTGCGTAATATCGCACGGACATCACTGTCACATACTAAAACAAAAGCAAACACCAAATTACGTTGTCAAACAAGTCATTGCGAAATTTTCATGATGATTGAAAAACATTTGTGAATTATGTGTTGTCCGGCCAGCGAAGCATATCCTGTTTGTACGCATGTAGTACAACAGACAATGAGGTAGGTGCTCGTTACATCAACGCTGCGCCATTTCACTTTTACTGCTGAGCACACACGAGGCTAGTACGAGTATAGTATGTGCCGTTATGAATGAACGTGCGTTATTTGATATTCCATAATTTTCCTGACAGTTCGCTTGAACCATTCGCCGGTGAGGAGGAGATCTCTTGTCCACAAGCGCATTTTGTAATTTTCAATCAGCTTAATTTACCTGCTGCAGTCAGCGTTTGAACGGTTGGACGGTGTTATTTTTATTAGTTGAGATAACCGGTAGGAACCAAAGGAATGGTAAAGTAAAAATTTCTCAAGCTACGGAAAGTACAAGCACGGTTCGTTAGAGGAATTTCGACTGAGAACGATCCGAAAAAAAAATAAAAAATAAAATTTCGCCTCTCTCCTTATCGAAGTCCCGCCTGTGTACTCTTAGGTTTTCTGAACTTGATCCTTCCATGATGTTCGGGGCGCCCTTTTTTATTGTTGACCCCGTGGTGACAAAGGATCTTTTCGCTGGAATGTCTTCATCTTCATGCGAACGAAATGTATGTTCATGTCATTAAAGAGTCCATACAGTACGTGAATCAATCTTCTTCGATACACTTCCCTTACTCGGAGAGGGCTTTACATCTTACGCAGAATATATCTCTCGGCGATTATACTTAGACTGGTCCTGATGAGGTTTTCAGTTTTCATACGTTCCTCCCATAATTTTCTCATACACATTTTATTACTTTTCCTCCAGTGTCCTAGTTGGCAGCGCTGCTTTTGTAATTTTCATTTTCGAAACGAACAATTTTTCTTTGTTTTCATTCTCTTTTATATGCGCTCGACAACGCGAAACGCTTTAGCACTTCAACGGCACAATAACTTTAGGTTCGGGTGCTGGCTATTTTGTATGTGATGTAATGTTGTTGTTATTGCATTTCGGGCTTTTGTTGTTACCGCTTGCAACATTGTTTTTTGTTCGTTAATATTGAAGTTGTTGTTTTCATCCTTTGATGGACTGGTGTTATGCGCCGTAGTATCACTGAACTTCCCAATCTTCAGAGGTTAGAGAAAAGTAATAATGAGCAACACTGTCACGAAATATTTCTACAATCAATGTTGCCAGATTTTTTCACTATTTCAAACTGCGGCATCCGATGGAGTATTTTCTAAATGGAGTTACCATTCGTCAAAAAATATATCTAAACATTATATTAAGGGGGATGAGGCCACGCAAGTGAGGAAGAAAGTTGTTGACTGCCATTCTACTGAGAGTGGCCAAAAACGATACTTTTGCATATGGTTCAAGCAGCTCACGACTTCCGGTCTTAGACCACGTATCCCCTGGGTAGCCAACAAACATCCGTTTGAAGGTGAGCTAAAGTGAAAAGGCGAATCCCTTGCATTGGTACGTAGGGTTTGGAACCCACCACATGAAAAAACAACCCAATGAAAAACCAATTTCAGCCCCGGACGAGAGACCCCCCTTTTGATGACGACGATTTAAGGAAATGCGCCTGGAATGTCCGGTCCCTTAATTGGGAAGGTGCCACTGCCCAGCTGGTTGATGTCCTCAGAAATTTACTACAGCGGCCATATAAAGGAGTGCAAATTTGCATCGGATTCGTGATGGGGAGAGACTCCGTCGCCGAGTACTGGCATTCACTCCGGTGGATGAACGACTCGCCACAATCCGCATTAAAACAAAATTTTTCAACACCACTCTAATTTGCGCCCAAGCCCCGGTGGAAGAGAAGGACGAGGGAAAAGAAGGTATCTTTGGTACGACTGTCGGAAAATTCAGCCTTTACGACGAAACATCCACAAATGAGTTGAGGCTGATCGACTTCGGCGGGGCTCGAACTATGGTTGTCTGTAGCACTAGATTCCAGCTCAAAAAAATTCACCAAGCTACTTGGCTGTCTCCAGATCGAAAAACTCTCAACCAAATCGATCACCTTCTGATTGACGAAAGACATGTATCCAGTGTTTTAGACGTACGTACGTTCCGAGGGCCTAATATCAACTCGGATCAATATATTGTCGCAGCGAAGACACGCACGCGCCTCTGTGTATCGAAGAACGCCCGTCAACAAACACAAGGAAGGTTCGAGGTTGAAAAACTGCAATCACAACGGTCTGCCGAGCGGTTTTCTACTCGACTTGCACTCCTGCTCTCTGAGAGCACTCATTAGCAACTCGGTACACGGGAACTGTGGACGGCATTTCAAGCTCCCTACGTACAGCTGCAGACGAAACGAAAGGTCAAAAGAAGAACTGATATAATGAGGATTACCGTGCCGCAGTGGAGAGGTTGCCTGTCACACAACATTGTGATCGACCACAACACGTGGATCTCACCCCCATGTGACACCGAGTTTAGAAGAGGGAAACAAGGTGCAAAAAGTCTACCAAAAGTGGCGGCGACTTGCAAAAGGTTTCTAGACTGGAGCATACTCAAGCAAGAACCAAGGTGATCTGATCTCGTGCCCGATGTCCAAGGCAGACTTGCTGTATGCTGCGCTCATTTAAAGAACAACAAAGCGGCTGGAGTGCCAGAGCTATTCAAACATGATGGGGAAGAACTGCCAAAGTATATCATATAATCCATATAAAAAAGGGATCTCACAGTCGGCGTCTATCACCGTCAAATAAGCCTCCTCAATAGCGCATATAAAATCCTATCGAGCAAATTGTGTGAAAGCCTAAGCTCACAGTCAACAGGTTGAATTGGCCTTATCAGTGTGGCCTTAGAACTGTTAAATCCTCCATTGATCTCCAAGAAACCAGGGAACACAGGATCAATACACACTTCCACTTCATTTTAAAAGCAGCCTTCGAAAGCACGAAAAGGAACTGCCTCTACGGTACTATGTCTGAAAATCTATCGACTGTGTAAGCTAGCGTTAAGCTACACCATAAGCTCCGTCAGGATCAAGAAGGGCCTCTGCGTGCCGTTCGATATTGCCACTTTTGACGCTTTATAACTTTGAAGTCGTAGATAATTTCGCCTATCCAAATCCAACGCCGAATCACTTTCGACGAACAAAAACCAAAACCAAAAGTCGCTCGAGTTGGCATCTTTAGCTTCCGAGATAGAAGTTATGCAGAAAAATTATGAGCCTTTGCTTACTAGCGACGGTGAATACACCGCCTACGCTGGCTGGACCACATCGTCTGTGTGGATGGAAACATTGTAGCTTTGAAAGTTATCGATGCAGGGTCCGCCGGTGGAAGTAGTGGAAGAAGAAGTGATCCACTCTGTAGCTCTGCAGCAGGTGGAGTGAGATGTCGTTTCGCTAGGTGTCTCCAATTAGCGACGGAAGACGAATGGAACAAATGACCTGAATGGCTATTGTGGACTAGGCCATACGAACTTGAGGTGTCATCTATCGATTCTCATAGACTCAGCTTTGGAATTCCACTAACTACGAAGGCCTCAAATATTTCGTAATCCCCACAAAGTATGCTACACAAATTTCTCTTCATTACAAATACACACACACACTCGTACAATTAACACTTCGCTCAATCATTCTCATTTGACTGCGGGCGAACTAATACAATTAACTAACGTTTTTGCCTGAAATAAAATCTAACACTTAAAATTCAAATTTTAAATACATTTATTTGGCAACAAAATTGAATTTCACACTTCGAAACAACAAACGAACGAAATGAGTGAAACGAGCGAAACGAGCAAACGACACGTAAATATGCCTTTTGGGCTAATTTTAATCTGATTTTCAAGAGGGTGACAAATGGACAGACAGTCAAACAGTAAAACACTTGACATTTGTTTGTGTGACAAGAGGATAGTGACGACAGGATTGCCTGCCAACAACAAATCATTTCAAAAAAATCATTTGTCAACTGAAAGATCTCTCAGCGCAGACTGCATTGGACAGTTGGGCGGCTTGGGATGGGGCTGGAGTGTGTTGTGTGAAAACTGGCACTTCAAACGTCATTTGACAAAATTGAAATCAACAACAATAATCATAATAATTTATAACAAAATAGAAAAACTTTGTTTCACTTTGGTGTTGCATACCCTCTGGCGTTGTAGCTCAACGAAACCATGTCAATATTAATATTTTTTTTTGGCGACGCAAACAGAATCAAAAGTGAATGTGAGTAGAGAAAATTACCAAAGCTGAATATGACTATACGTGAGTTGGAAGAATGTTTAAAATTTCTGTGAACGATGCAGAAATAAATGCTTTGAGTAGTCTGCTTTTAGGCGTTCAACATTTAAATTTTACTTTATTTTTTGCCTCACTGTGTTATTTACTTTTTATTTATATATTGCAATTATTTATACTTTTTTGAAACATAATTCATATTTCCAAAAAAAAAAATATGTATAGTACATATATATAAAGGGTGTTTTTAGACGTTCGGCATATAATTCGATGTCATGGACAAAAATTTTACTTTACTGCAAAGATAAGGGCTTGCAATTATGTTTTAAAAATGACCACCGCAACAGGCTCGAATAACCTCCAGCTGAGAGGCAAACTTTTCGATCATTTACTGCAGCTATTGGGACCGTCTGCCAGCAATAACGCGACGAATATTCTCTGGGGCTTACCTGCGAAGCCAACCGATTTCACATAACCTCCCAAAATGTGGTACAGGTGTAGTATAGGTGTTAAATCCTATGATCTTGAAAACAAAGAAACCGGCCAACAACGCTGGATCCTTCGCTTCCACAAGTTTTCTTAAGGAAAATGCATATTTCATTGCCTGAGGGCTGGAACCAAAGGTCCTCCTCATCAGCATCATCCAATTTAGTCACTAAAAAGTCAATAACCATAGCTTTATAGCGTTCCCCCATGGACTTTAACAATATGGCCGGCTTCATTTTTGAAGAAATATGGACCTGTGATTTTCTCTGCGCATAGAACATGACAAACAGTGACTTTTTGAGGACATATAAGACAGTTTTCAGGGTAGCTCCCTCTCCATATTGTGGTATGCGTCTTGATTTTTTTGATACAAATGGGGGGATTTTAAGCCGCCTCCGAATGGTTGAAGGATTTTAATGTGGAGCTTGGATTTCATGTTAGAAATACCCTCGGAGGGCTTCACATTCCCAGCCAAGGGACGACCGGAATGAGAAAAACTATGTTTGGATATAAGTCGAATCAGGATTCGAATCCTAGCCTCGGCTTAGGCAACCGCCGAAATAGTATTGCTGCTTGTAAGCTACACGTCTAAAGAAACACCCTTTATATAATCTTTTTTTTTCACTTACACTCATTTCACTGAATCACTTGCTCTTATCCTGTTGTTGGTCCAACAAATTGAAAAGTTCAAATTGAATCTAAATTCAATTTTATTTTGAGTACGAAATGTATTTTGCCCCTTTAATTTGCTCTGAAGCTCTGCCGCTGCTGACTTTTCATTGCAATTACATACTAATAATATTTTTCTCTTCAACAAACTCAAAAGCGTTCAACAAACACCCGAATGAAATGAAGTTACACGCTGAATGAATGACTGACTGAACGGCAGGGAATGAGCGGGCGAATTAGAGTGAGTGAGTGAGTGAGCGAGTGAAATTATACGAGTTAATATGTGCTTGAGTACATGATAATCCCCTGAGCCATACGTACTCGTACAAATTTGAACTAGAATGAATGTGAATGCTCACATGTTTGTGCCACTTTAAGAATATCTAATTTGTATTTTTCTTTTTTTATTATATTTTCTTTTTATTTTTTTTTTTTATTTATTTTCTTTTTATTTTTGTATTCATAATATTTTATGAAAATTTCAAATGTAAGGCAGTTAAGCGTTGCATAAAGAATGTTCGCTCAACAACTGTTTTTTCGGGCACTTGAGCTCAAATTAAATTTGTAATAAATTTTTCATTTTCATTTTCATTCGCTTCGTTTTACTTTGCTTTATTCCTTCTTTACACTCTTTAGGGCGGTAATCTCTTTTGTAATGAATGTGAGGAAAACAATTTTTTTTCTATCCTTTTTGCATATGAAATTTTTTAATAGCAATTCAAATAAAGTTAGTATATTTAAGTTTAGTCCTTTGAAGCTGAATATTAAATCATTATAATCACTGTCTTTACATATATACAATTTTCACAATATTTTGCCAAAAATAAGAATTTTCTCGTTCTGATATACTCTGATGTACTAATGTCTACCCTACAAATGGATATAGGTTTCCCTTCTCTACGTCGCGGATTCGTTTAGCAAGGCTCTTGGCTTTTCCAGCTCGTCTGCTTTAATACTTGTGTCCGGGAACCCACTATATGTATAAGTGGAGTTGAACTACCAGTAAACTGGAATTAATCTTTTGCGACAACTACAAGCATAGCTTAGCTGCATATGGTTGTTTCCTTTATCCACCCATAGTTATTCAGAAAAGCCCCCGAAGTCTTTTTTATTCCTAGTACTATCGTTCGAAAGATGCCAGCTGAGTTTGGCGGACAGATAGGGAGAGAAGGTTGTCAAGATCATTATAGTATACCCCCGATTCTTTGTTGGTATACATTGAGAGTATTGGGAGTATCAACACTTCTACAGGATATTTCCATGCACATAACTGTTTTGGTTCCACCTACACAACTCATTAGTTTCTCTATCATAACATGCTGCTACTTTCCGAATAAAAAAGTCTATGGAGCGGCAACCTCCGCTTTTTGTATTTCAATTAATTATCTGATATTGATATATGCTTCTTAATTGTTGATCTCCAAGCCATTGTTCCATATATAAACCGTCTGATAATGGCCTTATAAATCCATTTTAGTGTATTCGGTTTAAGGCCCCAGTTCCTGCTGAATATTCTCTTGCAAGTGTAATAGGATACATAAGCTTTCTTCATTCGCTCTTAAAGTTCTTTTTCCAGTTCGGTTTGGTATCGCACTCAACCCCCAGGTATTAAGCTCTGGTGGACAAAGAAATTTTTGTACCGCCGAGTAAGAGAAGATGAAATTGAGGTATTTTCATTTTATTCGTAATTGAGTTCAGTTCTTTTTTACAATGGTTAACATCTAGTCCGTCGTTTGCGGCCCATAAGTATAACCTTCGTTGAGCTCATCCCACAAGCTCACTGGTTGTGGATGGAAACAGTGCTGATATCAGTTAAAGTAGTAGGATATCGTTCAGCGCCATCACCCATAAAAGCATAGAAAGGACACCTCCTTGAGGAGTCTCTCTGTTTACGAAATGTATTCTTACATATACCGATATATGATAGAGAATCAATAAATCTACGTAATTCCTTATTATCATTGACTGTAAGGGCTTTTCAAAATTACATCTAGCACCTCGTAGAGCAGTTTTTGTTATTTGACCTTGAATGTACACATGTTCAACCGTCGATAAAGTATGCTCTGTGATTGATCTTAAGCTTTTATCCATTAGAATTTCTAGAAAGAGTTGTCATACTTAGCATATAATCCGTAGAGACAACTACAAATCGACTCATTGCTGCTCAAACAGACCATACGGTAGCCAAAGGCCAAAAAGTTATAAAGTTATATTTTAAAAGAAAATATTTAATAAACATTTATTGTGATCGAAGGCCAAGTATTTGTCAATAGGGTAACCCTTACACCGTTTTAGACTTTACCCTAGTAAATATTTCCCACTTTAGTAACTCTGATCTCTGGTTCGAAGGTGATCAAGTCAATTCTGACCACAGAGGAATTAAGTATACTCTCGAAAGAGGTCTTCCAAAATAACAAACCCTTTAAGAATCTGTAGCGCATTCGAGTTTTCATCATAAGTCCTTTCAACTGCAGTGCTGGGTGATGTTAATGAAAGTTTCAGCTGATGCTCATGGAAAACTCGGCAAACTCTATTGTAAGACTGAGCTGTATTGAACATCTTTAATAAAACCTGAAAAATCACTAGTTCTTTTTTACTCGACGCAGCATAGCTCTTGATTTGCACCCTAAAAGTCATGCTTCAAAACAGCTTCAGAGGGAGGGAGGGTGTAGGTCCTTCTGTAGTAGAATAGTAGGGTATAATGAGTTCTTCGCGCACCATGGTTGGATTATACTACTTTATATCAGCACCTGGTTGAACGTCATATTCATTGCACGGTTAATTCGTTTTAACATATCAAATCATCGGGGCCTTACTGTTGCTGAGAGTAGAAAGCTTACTCCCATCAGAATGATGTTCATCCTGAAGCGCGGGTTCATATCCCGGTGTCGTACTAAAATCAAAAAATTAATAGAAAATTAATTTAAATAAAAAATTAAGCTAAATTTTCTAATTGCAGTCGGCCTTTGGCAGGAAATGTCCACCCCTCCGAGTGTATTTCAGACATGACATAAAGACTCCTCGTAAAAAACCATCAGCCGTTCGGTTGTGGCTTAGTATAAACTATAGGTCTTTCCATTTGTTGGAAAAACATCAAGACGCAGAACCACAAATTAGAGGAGGAGCTCGGCCGAAAATCACCTCATATAACAATCTGCAGAATTTGATAGATAATGACCAGAGGCGTCCTATTCGCAAGAAAGTATTCATACGAATAGCAAACTTATAGATTTTTTTAAACCAGATATTGACTGGTTAGTCTGGAGCTTAGTCTTGCTCTTCGCTCAATGTTCAATTCCTACCCTGCCCCCACATCGCGATCTGTGATAATGTAGGCAACACCTGTGTGCGTTAGCCAACCTTTGTGGAATTAATTAATTAGGTTTAAATCTTAAAAGAAGTCTTCGAAAAAGCTAACTACGTTCTTTTAGAGTTTTTATGACGACTACCGCTAATGTACTAGGGTCAAGTAAAGCCCACTCTATTACTTGGATCAGCATCGCCATTCCTCTCTATGCTTACCTCGAAGGAGTTTCGCGCCAACCCTTTCGTCCACTTCTTCAACTCCTGCTTTACTTCCTCGTCGGTTGATAGCATTTTTCCCACCTATATGTACATCATAGAAAGTCCATTCGTAGTCAAACTGCGATCGTCACGAAGCAATTTTCGATTTGCTCAGAGATGTCCACTCCTTTGTTCAACATGTACAGGCGAACGAATGTTTCTAAAGTCACAACACCACTTGTAGACACTAGTACGATTCGTAGCTTTATCGCCATATGCGGGAGACTGGCGAGACATTATTTACGAAGCCGGTTGTCGTGTCGATAGTTCTCAACGTACTCCCCATGAACGGGTCTCATTGCAAAGGAAAAAAGACCGGCTATACTATCGTATTGCCAATATGACGACGGGATAAAATCCATCCGACCGTGAGTGCTTAGTACACTTTTTTACTTGAATTGACTCTTATGATCTAGACAAGAATATATGGGGAAAAGCTCTTTACGGCCGTAGTTCAACTTGGTGTGAGAAATTCTCTATTAACGGATGATAACATTCATTCTATGTTTTTGTCTGTCCTGTCTATTTGAAATGATTTCAACTCACTCAAGGCTTCTGATTCTCTGCAGATTATTTTAATTTTCAACTTTTTAACCAAAAGCTTAAACCACCCAGCGTATGGTGAATACAATTGAGTTGTCAGCATGAATTGCCGAAATCGATCTACCATATTATTATGCCATTCATTATGCCCATTCTCATATTTACCACCATAACTAGTATATATATATGTATGTATGTATGCGAAGAGTACTGAAAAACCGGCTGTCAAACTAAACCAGCAGTCAACACTGCTAATTTCCCTACCAGCTAACGAGACAATTTGACTTAATAACTGTAAATATGTATGTATGTATGTACTCGTCTACTCAGGAAGAGCAAATGTTGTCAGTGCGCAAAAAAATTGTAACTGATGGGATAATTATGGGATTTGATGCAATGACAAGACAAATTTGCAGAAATTAAAATAAGAAAAAAGAAAAAAAAAATTTTTTCTAAAAAAAGAAGTGGTAAGTGAATAAATTAAATAATTTATAGTTACAACGCTGAGCTGAAAGCACAACAAACATAAAGGGCGCATAAAGAGAAGTTGCAAAAAAAATGTGAAATGTGCTGGGTTAACCATTTTGTGGTTTCGAAAATAAATTTAAATAATTTGCATGTCAAAATTTTTTTATTCATGAAATTCCTTTTTTCATTATAAAGTTTGAACCTTAACATTAAATGTAAAACACTACATCATTGAAATGACCACCTCACGTATCTTTGCAAACTTCGATCCATTTCAAGTAATATATGACCATTTCTGGACACATATTGGACGGTATCTGAACCACTACTTGATGAATGCTGGTTTTAAAGTACTCAAGAGTCAAACGCTTATCCGCTTAAACACGGTCTTTCACGTGGCCCCACAAACAAAAAGTCTAAGGGTGTCAAATCGCATGATCACGATGGAAAACTGACATCGGAAGACAAGAGATTACGCGGCTAGGAAATTTCTGTCGCGACAAAGCCATATGCGTACGTGTTGTTTGTTTGTTTTGTTGCAACCACACATTGTTCAAGTCACGACTTCAACTGCAGTTTAAAAAACTCGGTTATCATACAACCATTAGGCGCTGAATTGGCAGCGACAGTCTCGCCGTTGTCCTTGTCACAGAAGTAAGGCCCAACCGTCGGGTCTTTGGCTACGCTTTTGCTTCTTCTTTTCTTCTTCTCCTTTACTTGCGTAGACACCGCTTACGGGATTATAACCGAGTTAACAACATTGCGCCATTCAAATCTACTTACAGCCAGGCCCTTCTCTACGTGGTCTTTCCAACGGAGTAAGAGTCTTCCTCTTCCTCTGTTTCCACCGGCGGGTACGGTATCGAAAACTTTGAAAGCTGGAGTATTCTTGTTCATCCGGACCTATTGACTTAGCCACAGAGCCGCTGTTACCTGATTCGCTGAACTACGTCAATGTACCCGTACACTTCGTACAAGCTCATCATTCCACCGGCTTCGAAACTCGCGGTTCCTAACTCGTATAGAACCATAAAACTTACGCAAAACCTTTTCTCGAAAACTCCCAACGCCGACTCATCAGATGTTGTTGTTGTTATTGTTGTTGTTGTAACCGCGAAATATTCCCCGAATTGGTTTGCGGGGAACATTACGGGAGTGACAGTCTTTGGCCGGATTTAAAACCCGGGTCGTTCCGGTAAAAAGACCCGACTGTCGCGGTAAGTATTGGATTTTAGTCGCCTCCTTGCCTCCATAATAGCAGGACGGGAAGGATGAGAGATTTGTAGAGTGTGGTGCTGACGTGTCGGGAGAGGGCCTGTTGGCAAGAGTAATTCTGTGTTGGATTTCCACATTGACATTGTTGTTGGTTCGAAGTTATACGAAATTATCTACTGTCAACAGTAACGTGGGAGCCGAGTCGCAAATGTCATGATATTTCGTCTTGCACTCGTTCACTACCAGACCCAGTCGGCCGAAGACAGAGCTCCCGGCCCGGTTATCCTATTATTGACCTACGCCAGCACCTGTACACTCTTTTAGAAGATTGTTTCATCTCTATTCAGCTCTGCATCTCTTATTATTTTCTCCAGCAATAAAAGTAAGAAGTTACACGTTAAGGAATCACCCTGTTTGAAACCTCGTTTGGTATCACACGACTCAGAGAAGCTCTTCCCAACCTTGATGGTGCTTTTAGGGTTGCTTAACGTCAGTTTACACAGTCGCATAAGTTTTTCGGGGATACCAAATTCAGATCTTTCCGAAGGCTGCTTTAAAATCGACGATTCTCTTTTCACAGATCTTTTCCAAGATTTGGCGCTGGGTGAATATCTAGTCAATGGTTGATTTATCAGATCCAAGGCTACACTTATAAGGCCTTGTTAACCTGTTGACGGTAGGCTTTCCCACAATACACTCGATTGGAGCTTATAGGTGATATTATAAAAGGCTTATCCCACGATAATTGGCGCAGACTGTGAGGTCTCCTTATTTATTGATTGAGCAGAGCATACTTAGGTTCCAATCGTTGGGCACATAAAGAAACTTATGCATGCACCTTTTCAGCTCTTCACCGCCGTATTTGAATAGCTCGAGCGGTATTCCATCGGCTGTACGTTTGAGACCCGCCCGTAATGCATAACCCTATTAAAACGGACTCCGTTGTATTATTGTGTTTGTTATGTCGCGTGTTGGCTATATGATATGTATGTATGTAAGTATGTCCGTCAAAGTGTACACTTAATATTTTGATCGCAGTTGATTGTATCGACTGTCATGATGGTGGCGACGGCTGTCAAGAAGTGATGCATCACTATGCCATCATATATTATTTAAAAGCAGTAGTATGTACGTATGTATACCTATAGTGGCGGGCACCAGCAGCCGAAAGCAGAAAATTAAAATTGAAGTTTTTGAAAAATTACAGTTGGTTGAGTTTCATCGCATTTTTTTTTTGTTTTTTTTTTTGTTTTTTTTCATCGCTGCTGGAATTGATATGTCAGTTACGGACTTTTAATTGAAATGTTGCTTTTCGAAATACACCAACACACACATACGCGTATGTCTGGCTGCATTTTGCACAGTCAGCATTCGTGCGTTGTTGAGTTTAGAAATTATGAAAATTACATACATTTGTATATTTGTATGTATGTATGTATGTATGTATGTATGAAAAAACACATTTAATTTTATACTCACGCTCACTCGCTGGACGCACACGCTTTCCGCAGGCGCTTACCCTACATACCTTTGTACATATGTACCTATGTATTTGGGGTTGCATATATATGTATATATGTATTTTGCCAAGCACAAGTTGTTTGCGGTTTTTTTTCTCGGCACTGCTCCCTCCGTCACTGCTGTGAAATCGATAATTCAATTCAGCTGTGCGCAATTGACCGCAAAAATACGCTCGCACATAATACAAATATACTCATATCAAATGTTATATTTTTAAGATCTATTGTTGTTGTTGCTGTTGCTATTTTCGATTTTGACAATTTACAAGTTGCTGGCGCCCTCTCTGTTGTGGTCTGTTAGCTTCTAGAAAAATACAATCCATCAGCCGACCAATCGGTCCGGTCGGTCCAGTCGGTTAGTCACTTGCCTGCGGCGTACTGGGTTATATAAATACAAATATACATACAAATATGCATACAAACATACATATGGACATGCGTATATTTTGTGGTAAATAAATTGAAATGAAATTGGCAAAATATTGTAAAGTGAAATTTTGTCCATAAAATTGATTGATTTGAAATTGAATTTTTATTGGTTTCCTCGATTTGGACTGATTAGTTAGCTGTCCAGTTGGTGCTCGTTTAGGGCGGTAGTTTAAGGGCAATTGACAATTGAATTCTGCTGCATTGGGCTTGGTAGTCACTGTAGCGTTATGGTAATTTTCATTAGAAAATCATTGGGTTATGACCAGAGGCGTCTCTTTTCGTATTGAAATATTCAAACGATAGCGAACTTATGGACTGGTTTAAATCAGATATTCTCTGTTTAGTTTGGGGCCAACTCGTGCTACTGGCTATGCTCAATTCATACTCTTCTGATTATACATTGCGTGGGCAGCACGAGGGCACCGAGCTAAGGGCGCATAAGTCCCCACCACAGTTATTGAAAAACAAGCCTCTGATCGGTATTTGGAATTTTGATGACGACCAACGCCAACGTACAAGTGACAACTAAAGCCCGATCTCTTACTTCGGACAGCAAAGAAATTCATACTGACATCATTGAGTTCCAGGAGATGATATGATTGGTGGAAGGATAGATGAGGAAAGTTTATGTGTATGGATATTTATTTCGCTACCGATGATTGCCGACCACTCAGGTAGCCCATGGTCACCTCTCCAACCCAGATGGTAATGAGAATTCCTCTATATCCCACAGGCCAAGGCTCGAGTCCTTAATTTTTCTAATTATGGTCACCTCTCGGCAAGGATTGTCAAGGCCTCCGAGTGTATTTTTATCGGCCGTCCAGAAGTGGCTAAGAATAAGTCGAAAATTGCTTCAGTGGTTACAAAGCGCCAACTAAATATGGATATATCTCGGGTCGATAGGACTAAGCTCAATTGGAAGGATTTCATCGGGAAGGCTGAACTTCCAGACCGTTGGTTCCATTATTAGTTAAGCGAGCGATTTTTTGAGGTTAAACATTCAAACTCAAAAAGATCAAACAAGGATTTCCGTAGACAGATATCCTCTCCGTACTGTTGTTTATCTACTATATCCCAAAGCTCCCCCTCCACTGGAAGGGGTTTCACATCTCGGCTACCCTCTTCACTAGCTAGACGAAGGGGTACCAGTTCGAACTTTGAAGGTCGATGGTATGTTATTTCCGACTATAAACAACCACAAAACTCTAGAGCCACAACAAAATCGTTAGCGGACAGCACCTGGTGATAAAGTAAGACTATGCCTAGAAACCTACTGAGCGTAATACTACAAAGATCAGTCGACTAAACTCCTACCTATACAGTAGATACGTAGATCTTGCATGCAATGAGTCCCCGTACGGTACTAACCACCTCTTTCCAGGGCCCCTAAAACCAGTTCATCTAACCTCCTTTCCCTCTGGCCCGAACCCGAAGAAACAGTTCGTTTCCAAGACCTCCCGTTAAATGATCTCAATGACGTACACTGATCTTGTCTGCTCCAAAGCGGGCCGCTACAGCAATAACTACATAGTTGCCTAAAAAGAACTAAGAAAGCAAAGAAGACTTCAGACAATGTGACTCCTTATCGTGTGACGTCCTCAAAGGAAGGTACAATCTCCTGTGTACAACTCTGCTGGCGTATGCCGATGGTATTGATATCATTTACCTCAACAGCCGCACTGCGGCAGACTTGTTAAGGAAGCGAGACGAATGGCCCTGGTATGGTGAATGGAATCAGGACGAAATATCTCTTGTCAGCGCATTTGCGTCTTGCCTCCTACGTCTGATAGTCGTAACTTCGAAGTTTTGGACTAAGTAGGCAAAGTAAAGGTTTCTTTCGACGAATAAAGTCCAAACTCTACAAGTCGCTTATCATTCCCGTCCTATTGTATAATGCTGAAGCGTGGACGTTCGCAACGTCCGATGAGTATGCTTTGGGAGTTTTGGAGAGAAAGGTTTTGCGAAAGATGTATGGTATGGTCCTCTACTTAAGCCGTAGACGATGGAACAATGAGTGAATGAATGAATGGAATGAGATATAGACCTCAGGTCTGAAAGTATTCGACAAAGTGTAGAGGATGAAGGCCTTGTTCGAAGCATCAGATGAATAAGAACCTGGCTTCACTTGGTATCTCCTGTTGACCACGTAAAAGATGAAGAAGATAAAGAACTAAATTCCAGCACTAGAAACTTCAGTAAACTGTATGGTTTTCTCCGCACAACTCGTAACCAATGTTGTGATAGAGGGAAGATATATCTCGGATCATTAGCTGGACGCAATTGAGTCGACCAGATTCTTGGAGTTAAAATGTTCTTCTAGAAACAGAAAGAAGTTTCTACACCAAAAAGTTGTTATCCCAATAAAGAGTCAAATGACTTTCCGTGCGATTCGCTCGAGTTTTACTCCGACACTCTGTGAGTGCTCAGCAACTATTCGGCATATTTGAAATTTGTAACGACATTTCAAACTCCTTACACACTACCGAAACTAAAAAGAGAGCTAGCCAAAGCGAAGTGTGGGGTATGAAAAGCTTGAGAAGCTAGGCTATGGGAGAAATGGAAAGACTCACGGAACGTTTGAAACACGAGGAATACTCATTCATATGGATATCAAAAAGGCGATCTTATGACCGGTGTTCATATTGAACTGAGTTTATGGCGAGAACACTTCGGTAGACTGCTTAAATTTAGTGAAAATAAAACGCCAGAAAATGGCGAACTCGAAATCTGGCATTGGTACAGACATTCCATAACCTGACTCTGACTAAATTCGAATAGCAATAGCTTACTTGAAGTAAACCAGAGGGACTTGCTCCAATATATTATTGACGAAGCTATTTAAACACGAAGAGAGAAACGGAATTTTGCGCAGAATGTGATCGGATACAAACAAGTCTGATCGGAGCATCTCAGGGTAGGTAAACTGATCAGTCCTTATTAAGACCTTAAGACCTAGTAAATTCACTATGGACGAGACGAAAATATTAATATTGAATTTAACAATCGTAGAGGGTGATAAAGTTTATAAATATTTTTTTCTCATTTTATTATTATTTTTAACATGGAGAGAGGAACATACTTCGACTTGGGCAGAAATGACAAAATATTCAGATAGAGTGAACGTTCACGTTATCTTGCGAAGAGTCCTTTAACAGGTCAATTAAAGAGTCCCCGGCATACCATAGTAAAAATTGGGTTCTTTTATTCAACATAGTTCCCTTCAAGAGTGACACACTCATTATAGCGATCCTCGATAGCGAACTTTTCAGTACCATTTTTGTGATACGATTAGTCCTTTGATTCAATGAACATTCTTTTGAGATCTGAGAAAAGGAGATAGTAGCTGGGGGCTAGATCTGAAGAACACGGTGGTTACGGAAGCAAGTCAAATCCCAGTTCATGAATTTTTGTCATAGTTTTCACTGGCTGCAGCACTTTCTTTTTCTTCAAAATTATTTCGTCCTTTAAACGGTCCATAGCACTATGTACGAGGGAATTAACAAAACTTCCGTAAGTTGGCCAGAAAAAAAATTGTTTTGGTATTTATTCGTAATCTTTGTCCTTTTTTATATTCAGATCGCTATAAAATTACTCGTTATTTCAACGGGATGTCGCGTTGTCATGCTGTAAAAAGGAGCGCCGCAAATCCCTCCTTCTTCCTGTTTTCCAACCAATTTTTGAAAACTTTTGGTAAGCATTCTTCGGTGTATCATTTTGCAGTTACCGTCTGACCCTTTTCTAGTGGAATAGCAGCCACGATTTTAGATCGGGTGATGTAGACTGACATCATTACATTTGCTGCTGATATCATGAACTGCTGTTTGGTTTCTGGATCGTACTTATAGAACCAAGATTCGCCAGCACTAATGACTTTACTAAAGTTGCTAGACTAACTATTTTCGAATTTGTTTAGGAAGAATTCAGCAAAATGCACTCGAGCCTCTTTTTGGGACTCATTTAAAATTCGTGGTACTCATCGAGCAGATTTCTTTGTATATCTCAGATGATTACTTGATATTCGCGATACAGCCATGGCATTCAATCCCAATTCATTAGCAATCATTTATTGTGTCAATCGTGGATCTTCGTCAATTTTGGACTTCACCAGAGCTACAGTGACGTCATCAGTGGAAGACTTTGGTCGACCTTCTCGGGGCTTGTCCTGTACGGAAAAATGTCCGGTCTGGAATATTCGAAACCACTTAGAAATAGTCTTTAAAGACGGTGCAATCGTTTCATATGCAATTTGGCATTCACTGGGTGTTTTTATTGGCTGTAAATTGCGCCGAAACCCGAAGATAATCACATGGCGAATTTCTGTTTGCGTTGGTGTTGGAATTTCGTCTGACCTATTCTCAGCTATTTTACGTTTTCTCGTCTTCATTTTAGCCGTTCATTCAAAAATTTGAAAAGAGGACAAACTTTCATTTTCATTTTAAAAAATTTCCTTAATTATTTTCCAGCACCATATTAAGCTTGCGTTTAAATAGAGTAAAGTAAATTACTTTTCTTAAAACTAAATAATAAACCTTACACACACACACACTCACAGAACTGAAATGGAAATTATTTATTAAAATTCTTTACCAGCAACGTAAGTCCTTACGAAAGGACACTACAGCTCTAAAATTGGACGACAGATGAACTTAAGTTAAAATATTGGCACAAACACACACCAAAACACATACACACACACATGCTATAGCCGGGGGATGTTGCGAGTGTGCTGATACCAGCCAGTAAGAGATCCTGCACAAAAACAAAAGGCGTTGAGTAGAAAAACGAAGCTCGTTAGTGGTGAATTTTTAATAAAACATGAAATTATTTGTCATTATTGTCTGTGGTAATAATTAAGTATGTGCATAGCAGGTAACTAGGCAGCGCAAGTTGGTAGCTATCACGCATACATACATATATACATACATAGTGTTTGTCTGTGTACTTTGGCTAGTTTCATAATTAAGTTGTGCACTTGGACATCATTGCTCAGTCAGAATGTGCATAAAAAATGCCCTGAAAGGTCTATTAAAAAAGTGTGCTCCACTCTGCACTGCTCTGCTTTGCTCTGCCGCTCGCCTAACTAACCAAAAGTGCTCTCGGAACACAAGGTTGGTGTGCGTGTGGTTGGTTATCAGTACGTGGTAAAGATTCATTACATGAATTATGCATATTTCATGAAGCAAACTTAATTTTGATATTAATATTTCTTCTTTTTTTGTTATTTTTTTTTTTTGCTTAAAGTTGTAATTATAATAAAGTGCTATTTTATTTGAAAAAAAAAAAGATTTTGCGACAATTTCATTTAAATTTAAATTAAGTTTTGATACATTTTAGAAGAATTTAAATAAAAATTTAGTGCTTTTATGGAAAGGATGCATATTTATTTATGCTTTTTGATGTTAGAAACTTAATCACAATACTGCAAATAATTAAACTGCACTGGTCAGCAATGAAAACTCATTTGCAAACTGCAACACCTCTCAATTTACATATTAATACAAAACAAAATAATATACGAGTATACATATACACATATGTATGGTAAGTATATAGAAACTCATGCGAGTTGGAATATAAATTTTACTAACGGCTTGGCACTGCAATATTGCCATTGGCAAGGTATTTTGTGTATATATACATACACACATATGTTTGGCAGCAACTAATTTCACCAAAGTAAATAAAACACCCACCGCAAATAACAATTTTCTATGTATGTATGTATAAGAGGCTGCCTGGGAAAGTTTCACAATGAACAGGGTAAAACAAATGCAATTTATTTATTAGATGTCTTTTTTAATTTAATTTTAATTTATTTCATTTCATTTTATTTTATTTTATTTTATTTTATTTAGTTTTATATTAATTTATTTTATTTTATTTTATTTAGTTTTATTTTAATTTTTTTTATTTTATTTTATTTTATTTTTTTTATTTTATTTTATTTTATTTTATTTTATGTTATTTTATTTTATTTTATTTTATTTGAATTTTTTTTATTTTATTTTATTTTATTTCATTTTATTTGATTTAATTTAATTTAATTTAATTTAATTTTTTTTATTTTTATTTTACTGTATTTTATTTTATTTTATTTTATTTTATTTTATTTTATTTTATTTTATTTTATTTTATTTTATTTTATTTTATTTTATTTTATTTTATTTTATTTTATTTTATTTTATTTTATTTTATTTTATTTTATTTTATTTTATTTTATTTTATTTTATGTTATTTTATTTTATTTTATTTTATTTTATTTTATTTTATTTTATTTTATTTTATTTTATTTTATTTTATTTTATTTTATTTTATTTTATTTTATTTTATTTTATTTTATTTTATTTTATTTTATTTTATTTTATTTTATTTTATTTTATTTTATTTTATTTTATTTTATTTTATTTTATTTTATTTTATTTTATTTTATTTTATTTAATTTTACTTTATTTTATTTTATTTTATTTTATTTTATTTTATTTTATTTTATTTTATTTTATTTTATTTTATTTTATTTTATTTTATTTTATTTTATTTTTTTTTTATTTTATTTTATTTTTTTTATTATTTATTATTATTATTATTATATTTATTATATTTTATTTTATTTATTTAATTTTATTTTAGTTTATTTTATTTTATTTTATTTTATTTTATTTTATTTTATTTTATTTTATTTTATTTTATTTTATTTTATTTTATTTTATTTTATTTTATTTTATTTTATTTTATTTTATTTTATTTTATTTTATTTTATTTTATTTTATTTTATTTTATTTTATTTTATTTTATTTTATTTTATTTTATTTTATTTTATTTTATTTTATTTTATTTTATTTTATTTTATTTAATTTTACTGTATTTTATTTTATTTTATTTAATTTTATTTTATTTTATTTTTTTTTCTTATTTCATTTAATTTTATTAACTTAGTTTTATTTTATTTTGTATTAATATTTTCATTTATTTTATGCAGCAACATCACCCGTTACATGCGCCTCGTTTGAGAACGACTGACGGTCCCAAAAAAACAACGCGCCCACTCAGTAAGGACATACTAATATCTATAGCCACCATTCGCATCATGATTTGATCCATTTCCCTGTAGTCCACCTCCTCACAGTTCTCCATACTCGCTGAACGTGCCCGACCAATGGTCAGTCGGCATTTGCATACGCAATCAAATCGGAAACAGCGGCGAATATAAACACAAACTCAAACTAAAAGCAAACAAGCTCTGAAAACACAAATACAAACAAATAAGTGGCGCGCAAGTCAAAGGCGTGATTGTATAATATTGATTGAAGCCGAGTTGGGGGCGCGATATGCCAAACACACACACATACTCAACTCAGATGTGAGTTAATAAAGTGACCACGATATATGGGCGGTGTTGTAGGTATGTACATATGTATGTATGTATGTATGTATGAGTATGTGTTGCCATTTAAATATTTGCGTATTTACTGATGACGCGCGCTCGGCATCAAAAGGCTCCAAGCTCATTCTCTGTACGCCCGCCAGCACCTGAAAGTGTTTCGAGGCCATTGAGTGTGTGTGTATGTGTGTATGCACTTGTGTGCGTATCGAAATGAATTTCGCTGACTTTGAGCCGCTTCAATTTAAAATCGCGCAGCATCAGCATAAACTTTGATGAAATCTCGGCGGGTGAGTTGGTTGTGGGTGAAGAGTCAAGGCACTGATGAGAGGGACTCGCTTCGAAGAAGACCTACGTACTCACGTGGTGAAGTTTTTTTGTTATATGTACATGTATATTTTTTGCGATTTTTTTACGCAATTTTTTATTAATATATATATTTTTTTTTTGCTTTAGTTTTTTTATCATTTGTTTGCTTTGGTTTCCGGCGGATATGGCGTCCATTTGCATAACCATATGCCCATCAGCATTTCTGTCGTTTAAATAAACACTCTCTTTGATTGAAGGGTCACGTGGTCACTCATCGTTGGTTGGTTATTTGGTCATCGCGCGTTGTATGCCGCTGCGTGCTGCGTACTGTGGTGGCTCTTCCATGGACTTGTGCGGTGTGTGGTCAGCACATTTGCATACTGTGAAAAGTTATTATTTCGATTTTCATTGACACCTTTTTAACAACTCACACGCATGTTCACATGTACGTGTATGTAAGTATGTGTATATGGAATTGAAATCACATTAATTTGTAAGCGTATCCTTTGATCTTGTGTCAATATATTAAAAGGAAATCAGTTATGTCCGACTATGGGGTTGCTTTTGTACTGCAAATAATTAAAACAAAACAAAAATAAATTGTAATAATTTTCAAACGAATCTCTAGCGTAAGACCAGCAACTTGCGAAACTCTAAAAAATCCCATTCATATTTCAGGTAATCAAAATACTGTAAACCCTTCCAAGCCCTTCCTGATTCTTTACCTTATTGTCTTCAATTACACAACTGTAGATACGGGAAGGCACCAAAAGAGCTCGTACTTAAAGAGCGGACTTTAGACTCACTGAACGAGAGTTTTCCGGAGCAGTAAAACAAATTCAGCTCATGCCTTCGGTGTGGCCAAGAAGTCCACAGAAATATGAAGTCTCCTATGTGTGTTTCTATAGGAGAGGGTAGCTCCAACCTCAAAAGGGAGTGTCATTATCAACCCGTCCGTGTACTACTCTAAACAGCGACGTTTTGTGGGTTTCGGAAAACATGAATACAGAAGGCAAGCAGTGATAGAACTCATCTTATTGAATAAAACTTGCTTAATTCAACGTTTGTCTTGAGCACAGTTCTAAACAGAAAAATGGCACGAGAGATATATGTTGCTCTATATTGCTGCAAGGGGGGTCGTGAACGGAGCCAGAAGAAGAAGCAAAGCACCGGTGCATTATAAACCATACCGACCCTTGCGTTGAGGGAATATTCTGACTGTTTCGTTGATATACTCTGCTGTCCTCAGTGGAAAGATTAAATTTTAAGGCTAGTCGCATGGATCACTAGGACATCCGAATAAGTAGGGGTTTTTTGTCCCCGCATATTGGATATTTGTATTTGGAGCGCATTGTAATTCCCTCACGGAGGGCCTAGAAAGAAGTAATAAAAGCTGGTGATAGAATATTTCGTCAGAAGCTATTTATTGAGATGAACCCAAGGTCTGGGGTTTTGGGGCTCCCACAATAATAACAACTCACAGTGAGGTGAGATACTAATCCTTATTTAAGTATCAGGATAAGATAAGGAACTACTCCCTCTTCTACTTTAAGATCTATCAGAAATTTATTTGAGCACTAATTGGACGTAAGCCATCTTAGGCTTATCCGACTGCCATAACTAGGGAAGATGGCTTAAAAATCTTCACCTATGTTTCAACGGCAGAGTGGGTTGTGGTGTTCACTCAATCACTTTCCTCGGCGAAGTACCTACCAAGGCAAACTACATTCCATATGCCCAGACTGATCTGGCAATTATTTGTAAAGGAGAAAAATATTATATTCTAAACAGAATCTCCACGAACATAACAATCAGCGTTATAATAACCAGACACCGTCTGCTGGGGATTCAAGGCTGCAGAGACAATATGGCCCGTCATCTTAGCTTCGGTCATTTTTACTTCGATTGCCTTGGGAGAAATGTTTTTTCACAGGTCCACCACAGTAGGTATCACAACTGTGAGTTCGATGAGGTGACATGCTTAGTGATCGGGACATGCTTAGTGATCGGCTCAACATTGAAACCTTAGTGTATTGATGCGTCCATATCCTAGCTACCTACTTTCTACGGTATTTTCATAAATATTGGTCACGTAAAAAGTTCGTTCGATTTTTATCTAAGGGATGGCATTATTGTCCATAGTACTAGTGTTACGTGTCGCATCATACTATACGGCGCTGAAAACGTGTTTATTCGCCCTAAAAGTTTGTCTATTTGATTGACTCAGTACGTTGTGAGCGCTCGTCAAAGATGGACACCAGCAAAGAGAAAATTCGCTAAATTTTACGATTTTTCTTCGATCAAAGCGAAAGAGCAGCCAAAGCGGCTGAAAAAATTAATTTAGTTTATGGGCCCGATACTGTAAACGAATGTGTAGCACAAAAGTGGTTTGCTAGGTTCCGTTCCGGTAATTTCGATGTCAAAGATGCACCACGTGTCGAGAGGCCTGCCGTCGAAGATTGCGATAAAATCATGGAAATAGACCGCCACGTGAGCATTTATTTAATTGCTGAGGAATTTGGACCCATTTGCATAATATTGTATTCAAAAATAAGCTCGATGTTTGGGTGCCACACGAACTAACGCAAAAAAAATGATGGACCGAATTTCCATCTGCGAATCGCTGCTGAATCGCAACAAAATCGACCCATTTATGAAGCGTTTAGGGACTGGCTATGAAAAGTGTATCACTTACGATAACGTCAAGTGAAATCGGTCGTGGTCGAAACGCGGTGAGTCGGCGGAATCGGTGGCCAAGCCAAAATTGACGGCCAGGAAGGTTTTGCTGTGTGTTTGGTGGGATTGGCAAGGAATCATCTACGACGAGCTGCTCTCCTAGAGCCAAACACTCAATTCGGCCCTCAACTGCCAACAACTAAACCGCTTGAAGGCAGCACTCATCCAGAAGATGTCATCTTTGATCAACAGAGGCCGAATTGTGTTCCATTAGGACAACGCCAGGCCACATAGGTCTTTGGTGACGCGCCAGAAACTCCAGGAGCTCGGATGGGAGGTCCTAATGCACCCACCTTATAGTCCGGACCTGGCACCAAGTGATTACCAAAAATTAATGGTGAGAACTTGGCCTCAAGAGAGGCCTGTGAAAATTGGCCCTCTAAGTTTTTTGCCAATAGGGTTGCAGTCTTCTACGAGAGGGATATAATGAAGTTGGCATCTCGATGGCAACAAGTTTACGAACAAAACGTCGCATATTTGACTTAAATCGGACAAATGTACACAAAGTTATCATACCTAAATAAAATAAATAACCAAATATTTAATAAAAATCCATGCGGACTATGGTGCGAGCAAACTCTTGTAAAATAAAAAAAAATATATAATAAAGACAGAAATGGTCATTGGTCTTTTAACCCAATTTTGATAAGTTAAACAAAAAAAAACACCCTTAAAGATAACAGCCACAGGGATGTAAGTGTCCTCCGCTCCTTAGCCTAACCACCAAAAAAAATTAAAAATCAGCTCAATTTCAACCCATTTCATTTCCTAAGCACTTTGCCAAACACAAAACTCATTTAATTACATAAATTTTTAATAATATTTCTTCAATTATTTTCTGCCAACTTTCAACCAAAAAGTAGCACTGCTGCACACGCAGCTAATTAACGCAAAAACAGCAACAAATAAACATAAGAAATATATGTATAAACATGTATAAAGAGAATATGAAAATTTTAATTCGTTGGAAAAAATGGGGGAAAATAAGAAAAAAAAACATAAAAAAATGTAAATGCAAGTGAAATGAGAGTGAAGAAATCTCAAAGGACTTGAAGGGCGTAAAAAATCAAAAGGCATTAACGAGTGCTCTATTACAGTGTCCATTGTAGAGTGCGACAGAAGATAGCTTTCAAAGCCTTTAGCAGCGCGTAAGTTGCTGCCTGACACTCAAAGCTCGACAAATCTAGAAAACGAGGCTTTCGTGCAGTTATTTTATGCTTTTTAACTTTATACAAAAAAAAAAAAATAATTATATATTATATATATGTATTTATTTAACTCATTACGTTTGTTGTTTTTTTTTCTTCTTCTTACATTTCCTTTTTGCATTAATTTCATTTTATGATTTAACTCTACACCTGCTGCCTGTCAGTCAGTCAGGAAAAGTGCGCCACGCAAAAGGACTCCGAGTCGGGCAAGTGACTCAAGTTCAATTAAATCCTTTTTGCAGCCTTTTGACGCGCACTTAAGTGCCACTTGGGCAAGGAAACAAAATCACCTGCGTGAAAGTGGTGAGCCGTGTGAGTATGAGCTGTGGTGGTAGCACAGCTGCTGTTGCTCTTCCCTTTTGGCATGGAATATTTTGGTAATTCTTTGTGACTTACATCGTGACCAACTCCGGCTTCATGTCCTTTTACTTACTTCCGTACTTTTGTAAGCCGAATTGTTATTGTTGTATGCAAAAGTTGGTTGCTTTATTTAAAATTATATTTGGTTGCCTTTCTGTAACTGTGTGTATATTTGTGTGTGTGTGTATTTGAGGTGTTTTCACTTCAAACCAAAATCTTCGTGTAATCGGATAAGGTAATTGGAGGCTTTGTCTAGACATTAAATGGACAAATAAATATTTTTCCCATTCAACTTTTGGCAAAACTTGCGCTGAAGTGTTTGAGGAGGAAATTATTTCTACATACATATTAATGAGTGTTTGTTTGTGTAGTTCATTACAATACAGCAGCTGACTGGGTTAATATTTATTAGTAAGATTTTGAAAGGATTCATTGCTTTTATTGTTGTTATTTTGTGAAAAAAACGAGTTTAAAGTAAGTCTTCACGACTTTAGTTCGCTGGTTAAAAGGAGAAATTGAGCAGCTGATCGCGAGTCTTCTTCTTCTTTATTGGCGTTCGCGCCGCTTACGCGCTTTCTCTTCGCTGCCTGGCGCCAGTTCGAAATACCAAGCGAAATCAGGTCGCTCTCCACCTGAGCCTTCCATCGGAGTGGAGTCCCTCCTCTTCCTCTGCTTCCACCAACGGGTACTACAGCGAATATTTTCAAATCTGGAGAGCTTTCATCCATTCGTATGGCATGACCTAGCCAGCGTAGCCGCTGTCTCTTCATTCGCTGAACTATGCCAATATCATCGTATAGCTCGTGCAGCTCATCGTTCTATCCTGTTAGGTATTTACCATTGTTTCTCGAATACGCCCAGTGCCGGGTCATCAGATGTTGCCATCAACCATATAGCAGGACGAGAATGATGAGGGACTTCTAGAGTTTGGTATTTGTTCGTCGAGAGAGGACTTGACTTTTCGATTGCGGATTGATGCGGATTGTGGCGAGACGTTCATCCACCGGAGTGAATACCAGTACTCGGCGACGGAGTCTTTCTCCCACCACGAATCCGACACCAAATTCGCGCTTCTTCATCGATTTCTTGGACGGCGGTGATGTCAGCCTTTAATTTTCTGAGGACATCAACCAGCTGAGCAGCGGCACCTTTCCAATTAAGGGCCCATACATTCCAGGTGCATGCCATGAAATCGTAATCCTCACAACATTTGCGGGGTCGTCATCAAAAGGGGGTCTCTCATCCGTGGGTGAATTCGATTTTTCATTGGGTTGTCTTTTCATGCGCACAACCGCATGGGATTCGCCTTCTCACTTTAGCTCGCCTCTAAGACCGGAAATCGTGAGCTGCTTGAACCATATGCAAAAGAATCGTTTTTGGCCACTCTCAGGTGAATGGCAGTCAAAAACTGTCCTCACTAGTGTCGAATATGTCTGACAAAGTAAGTAGGCTTGTGTTTTCTTAAGTAATCCTCTTCCCTTGATCTTCTCCTTCGTCTTCTTCTTCTTATTCTTTTTCTTCTTTTTCTTCCTCCTCTTCTTCCTCTTCTTCTTCCTCTTCTTCTTCCTCTTCCACTTCTTCTTATTCTTATTCTTCTGCTTCTTCATTACTGGCGTAGACATCGCTTAGCCGATTTAACAACAGGACGCCTTCCTTTTCTTCATTGTTTGGCGTCAATTGGAGATACCAAGCAGAGCCAGGTCCCTCTCTACCTGGTCTTTCCGACAGACTGGAAGTCTTTACATTCCTTCGCTTTCAACGGCGGGTCCTGCATCGAAAACTTTCAAAGCTGGAGTGCACTCATCCATTCGGGCCCATTACCTAGCCAGCGTAGCCCCTCTCTCTTGATTCGCTGGCATATATCAATGTCACCGCATATCTCATACAGCTTATTTTTCCATCGACTGCGTATTCATCGTTGCCAACGAAGCAAGGACCATAAATCTCTCAACAACTCCCAACGCCTTCGCATCAGATATTGTCATCGACGAAGTATCTAATATTCCGAGGATACCATATTCAGACATAGCGAAGTAGAGGCGGCTCTTTTTCGTGCTGATAAAGAGATGGTATGTGTCGATTCTCCATTCGGGTCCTTCCCAAGATTTGACGCACGATGGATATCTGGTCAATTATGGTATTAGTGTATGGGATCGCCCTTTCTATTGATTGGGACGATCACACTTGGGTTCCAATCGTCGGACTTTCATTCGACCATATTCTTCAAAGAAAGTATGTGAATAGCTCGGCCTCTTCCCTCTTTTGGAAAAATGGCAGTGGCCTCGGTAACTTAGACGTTAGAACGGAGATGGTATTTAGGAAAGGGAAGCCCAACAATGGGACTTACGCAGAGCTAAGTTGATGTATTCGGACACAGAGAACTAAGCGTAGTTGCTATCATTGCAGTGAGCTTAAGACGAGGAATTCATGAAGGAGTTCTCAAACCGGCCGATGTGGTAGTCAGTCTAGAAACCTAAGCCCCGTTTCTAAATACATACTAAACACAATCCACATAAAAATCCGTCAGTCGCTCGGGGGTGGATTAGAAAAGACTGTAGGTCCCCTATTCGTTCGAAAATAGTTGCATAATTGAAGAAAGGAGGGATCATAGATTAGATGTTCTCCACAGATTGATAAATTATCCAGACAACAGAGTAGCGATACCTTCAGCCAGTTTCCACAGGTCAGCACAGCTTGAATACCTTGGTAAGACAATCCGCTCTCTTTCAATCATCACTAAATATGTTATTGTGATATGAATGTGCCCTTCTTTCTAAACCAAAATCTCGTCTCACTTTCTCGTAACGCACATCCCCTCCCGCTCTCCAAAGAACTCTACCAAGATTTTTGCCTAAAAATACTTGCGGTCGACTTTGAGGTCGTTTTAAACTAGCCGCAGGTGTTGCATTCATTTGGGGCTTTGCATTAATTATGATATTGCAGTGATGGCAGCAGTGAAATGACGTTCTGCAAATATACATACATAGATATGTACGTTTGTATGACTGTACTCCAATAACTAGCAGTTTCTGCTTTCTGGGTGTTTGCATAGGAAAACTATTTGCCACACTTGTGACCATGAGCAGGACCAGGAAAACAAACGAAACTAGCGGTGCCGAATACCAACCCGGGAGGAACATCAACCATATGCATTAGGGTAGCACAAGACTACTATTTTTTTTATTTTTTATTTAATTTAATTTCAATTAATTAATTTTTTATATATTTACCTCATTTTATTTACGTCAGGGACAGCGCAGGGATCCATTTTCGACTCATGACTTTAGAAACTCTGCTACGGCATGTTTGGAACTGCCTGACGACAGGTAATGCTAAGAACTCAAACGGTGCTGGATTCGCATGGTCTAAAATTCGCCACGGAAAACCCCGAGACGACGAAGCACACGCCTATGAAACTAGACATACACAGATTCTCCAATATCCTGAGATCGAGAATTACCTGGCGTAAGACTGGAACCCAGACTAAGTTTTTGGGCGCAAATTCAACACGCAAGAAACACCTACCAGTTCAGCAGACTGATGGCCAACCAAAGAAAGAGGGCGGTTTTTGACAACTCGCGACATTTTACTATAAAGAGCTTTGAGGGTAACATCGGCATACCGCACTCTAACAATGACCCCCTGTTGGAAGCGTAGTTAATTCAGCAAGAAAATCTTGAACCAGTGGAGAGCCCGATGGGAACTAGAAAGTCGTGACCGTGTAACGGCTAATAACAGAGGTCAAGTATGGACCAACAAGAAATTAGAGATGTTGATTACTATAACACACTGATGCTATTCTGTAATGATGCCAATGAAGATGACGGTGAGTAGACATTTTTTAAATGCGCACGCTGGCAAGCTAAACGTAATCAGCTCGAAAACACGGTCGGACGAATAAATGTAGTATAAAAGCTCTTTATTTTATTTTATTTTATTTTATTTTATTTTATTTTATTTTATTTTATTTTATTTTATTTTATTTTATTTTATTTTATTTTATTTTATTTTATTTTATTTTATTTTATTTTATTTTATTTTATTTTATTTTATTTTATTTTATTTTATTTTATTTTATTTTATTTTATTTTATTTTATTTTATTTTATTTTATTTTATTTTATTTTATTTTATTTTATTTTATTTTATTTTATTTTATTTTATTTTATTTTATTTTATTTTATTTTATTTTATTTTATTTTATTTTATTTTATTTTATTTTATTTTATTTTATTTTATTTTATTTTATTTTATTTTATTTTATTTTATTTTATTTTATTTTATTTTATTTTATTTTATTTTATTTTATTTTATTTTATTTTATTTTATTTTATTTTATTTTATTTTATTTTATTTTATTTTATTTTATTTTATTTTATTTTATTTTATTTTATTTTATTTTATTTTATTTTATTTTATTTTATTTTATTTTATTTTATTTTATTTTATTTTATTTTATTTTATTTTATTTTATTTTATTTTATTTTATTTTATTTTATTTTATTTTATTTTATTTTATTTTATTTTATTTTATTTTATTTTATTTTATTTTATTTTATTTTATTTTATTTTATTTTATTTTATTTTATTTTATTTTATTTTATTTTATTTTATTTTATTTTATTTTATTTTATTTTATTTTATTTTATTTTATTTTATTTTATTTTATTTTATTTTATTTTATTTTATTTTATTTTATTTTATTTTATTTTATTTTATTTTATTTTATTTTATTTTATTTTATTTTATTTTATTTTATTTTATTTTATTTTATTTTATTTTATTTTATTTTATTTTATTTTATTTTATTTTATTTTATTTTATTTTATTTTATTTTATTTTATTTTATTTTATTTTATTTTATTTTATTTTATTTTATTTTATTTTATTTTATTTTATTTTATTTTATTTTATTTTATTTTATTTTATTTTATTTTATTTTATTTTATTTTATTTTATTTTATTTTATTTTATTTTATTTTATTTTATTTTATTTTATTTTATTTTATTTTATTTTATTTTATTTTATTTTATTTTATTTTATTTTATTTTATTTTATTTTATTTTATTTTATTTTATTTTATTTTATTTTATTTTATTTTATTTTATTTTATTTTATTTTATTTTATTTTATTTTATTTTATTTTATTTTATTTTATTTTATTTTATTTTATTTTATTTTATTTTATTTTATTTTATTTTATTTTATTTTATTTTATTTTATTTTATTTTATTTTATTTTATTTTATTTTATTTTATTTTATTTTATTTTATTTTATTTTATTTTATTTTATTTTATTTTATTTTATTTTATTTTATTTTATTTTATTTTATTTTATTTTATTTTATTTTATTTTATTTTATTTTATTTTATTTTATTTTATTTTATTTTATTTTATTTTATTTTATTTTATTTTATTTTATTTTATTTTATTTTATTTTATTTTATTTTATTTTATTTTATTTTATTTTATTTTATTTTATTTTATTTTATTTTATTTTATTTTATTTTATTTTATTTTATTTTATTTTATTTTATTTTATTTTATTTTATT
>JAWMAG010000011.1:5912500-6025000 GCA_037013455.1 Ceratitis rosa | reverse complement strand
TTTTGCTTAGAGATAAGTCTGTACAGAGGGATCCATTGATTTGATGTTCTGGTTTTCACTGAACTTGAGAGCATTTCCGCAATTTAGAATGCTTCGATGTTAGAACCTCGGAGAATACTCACATGTAAAGCACTGGATATGTGTTTTTCCTATACCACAAAATGTCTCTAGGTTCTCACCAGATCGAAAGATGATGATTTTTTAATGTTGGAATCTGCTGCAGATGGCCAATATCTCTGGCTCCATTTGGAAGGGTTTCATCGCAGAGGCTTATTCTTCCGACCAACGCACTGACGGTAGAAAAGGACGATCTTCTTTGCCCACCCTGTCATTAAAATCGCAAAGGCCAATTTTTATATCGTGGTGGGGGAAGCATTCAGAAGTATATTCTAAGTACTCATAGGAGGCCTCTCAAGCAGCGCTATGTTTAAATCTTCAATTGGATGCGGATTGTGGCTCTCTCCCACCATGAGCCCTACACCGTTTTTAAGAGCACTGTAATAAATATCACAAGTATCCATACATTTCCGTTCTTACCGCGTACATCGCATCTTCTGGACGGTCATACTGTCGACCTTTACATTTCCGAAGACATCAACCAGTTAGGCAGCCCTATCTCTCCAATTGAAAGATCCGATATTCCACTTGCCTGCCCTCTTATCATATTATTTAATAAATTTGCAATGTAAGTCATCATAAGGAGGATCTCTCCTCCGAGTCTTTGCTTGATTTCTCATTAGATTAGTGCTCTGTGCGAGTAAAAGTAATTAGGATACATTTACCTAACAAGTCGCTTGCTTCAAAACTGACATCCGAGCCGAACCTCTGGTGAACAAACGCTGTGATAAGACTTAAAACTTTCTTAAGCATCCTACAAAGACAGCTTATGCGTAACCCATGGCCCAGCTCTGGCTTGAAATTTCGACTTTCCTTTACTCACATTGCCTGCTCAGTCCAAAGTAGCATCTGTTGGCAAAAGTTGGTCAAAATTAGTTAATTGTCGAGAGAGGCAATAGTCGAGTGATTAATTGTACTTACTATAATGCGATTGGTCATGGGTTCGAGTTTTACGATAACTTTGGCGATCGATTATTTGTTGGAGCCGGTCAGAAGCGACCACTGTGGTATATACCATATACGAGCGATTTTTCTGATTTGAGATTTTGAGTCATGAATCCATTAATACGACATCTAATAGCGTGAAATTTGATATTCTGCGCTCATATAATGAATTATACATCGGTGCTGAAAATGATCGAAATCGAGCTATTATAAGGTGTAGCTCCCATACAACCGATTTGAGGTATTGAGTCAAATATCTGTCAAAAAAGCAGCTAGGAGTACAAGATTTGGTACTCTATACAGTTATTTACAAGTAAATATTGGTACCGAAAATCAGTGAAATCGGAGGATTATTTCATATAGCCCCCAAACAACCGACTTGTTCAAAAATGAGGTTCTAGTTCCAAAATGTGTCAAACTAGCGTCAAAAAGCGTGAGATTCGGTATTTTACATTCGAATCTACAAATAAACAATGCCACATAGAATCATCGAAATCGGAGGACTATTTAATATAGCCCCCATACAACTGATATGTTCAAAAACGGGGTTTTGATTCAAAAACGCGTCAAACTAGCGTATAAAAGCGTAAAGTTGGTACTATACATATGTATATATAAATAAATATTGCTATTGAAAATCATCGAAATCGAAGGACTATTTCATATAGCCCCCATACAAGCGATTTGTTCAAAAATGAGATTTTGGGTCAAAAACCCACCAAAAAAGCGTTTAGAAGCTTGAAATTTGGTATTCTACACAGGTATTTACAAATAAGCATTGACACCGAAAGTCATCGAAATCGGTGAACTATATTATATAGCCCTCATACAACCGATTTGTTCAAAAATGAGATTTTGGGTCAAAAACCCGCCAAAAAAGCGTTTAGAAGCTTGAAATTTGGTATTCTACACAGGTATTTACAAATAAGCATTGACACCTAAAGTCATCGAAATCGGTGGACTATATTATATAGCCCCCATACAAATGATTTGTTCAAAAATGAGATTTTTGGTCAAAAACTCGCCAAAAAAGCGTTTAGAAGATTAAAATTTGGTATTCTACACAGATATTTATTTAGAAGATTGAAATTTGGTATTCTACACAGGTATTTACAAATAAGCATTGACTTCGAAAGTCTATATTATATAGCCCCCATACAAATGATTTGCTCAGATATTAGACTCAATATTTAATCCTAAAATGAAATACCATAAATTTGATATGATCATGAAATGTGCAAAGACATCCCCTCGGCTGAAGATAGCCTTTCTTTGTTGTTTTATTTTTTAATTAAATATTACTTTTTTATTGTAATTATTTACTTATTCACCTTTAACTCTTCCAATAACAACTCTTCCTCTCCAACTATGTACACTCCATCTAAAATAACAATATTTCCATATTTCATCAAAAATCCAATATTTCGCCAACTCATTGCTTAACGGCATTAACGGATCCTTATTGGATGGCCATTTTCAAAGCGCACTACTATGTGTGAGTGTATGTGTGTGTGTGTGTAAGCATTTGTTGTTAATATTACATACATTCACACGGCAGGATTTGCCCTCGTTGAATTATTACTGATTTTGACATAACTAATTATTGAAAAACGACAACAAAAACAAAATGGCGTAACGAACGCCAGAAAATCATCAAACGCCAAAATCTCGCGAAGCAACATACTCGTACATATAAACATTTTAATATGGAATATGAAAGAGCGACATCAATGCCAACACCAAAAGCTTGAAGCTTGAAGCCACCAGCACCATGCCCTTCCCCTCCAATACTGACTACTTATGCGCCGGCAACAAGCAGCCTCAATACGAAATACTCGTTCATACATATACATACATACATACATACATACATATAGATTTTCGACAAATTTTTAAGTGCACATGAAAATCACAAGCAGTCACTCCACTTGGCGCTTGCTTTCGGGGGAGTGACAGTGGCAAGGTGACGCGTTGAGATGAAAATTATGATTTCCCAATACATAATAAATTTGACAGACGACTAGTGAAAAACGTCAAAATTATGCGCTGCAAATTCATTAAACGCAAAATAGCAAATTCTCTGTAGATTGTAAGTTTCCAATGAGCTCTGGCGCCGCCGGTGTGTGAGTGGGTGCTGGTGGCGAAAGGAGTGATTTTGGCAGCACAACGTATGGGAAGCACAGATTTTTGGATGCTGTGCGTTTTTTTTTTGTCTTTCTTACGAACCCCCACAGTTGGAGGTCGATAGCAGCCACGAGAATTTGAAAAGGGTTGAAGGTCTTGCCGCAGTTATTGATTGGCGGGTGGGTGGAGGAGTTTGAAAATTGAAAAAATTATATATATATTTAACAAGCGTTAACAGTGCTGGAAATATGTACATATGTATGTGCATAAATGTGTATTTTTAACATATGTAAATTTATATGTATTCGGCTGCTATGAAAATTAAAAATCTCGATGAAATTGGCATGACGCGAAGCGTTTGTTAAACGTATGTATGTACATATGTACATATGTATGTAGATGAAACAGAGAAGAATTCGCTAAATTATTGTAATTATTTGTTCGGAGTTTGAGGTTGGAAGTACACTCAAAAAAAAATTCAGAGCTTTCAATCTTTTCAGCAAATAGCAGAGCTTTCGAATTTTCTGAAAAGCTCTTAATATCTCAGCATAGTAAATTGACATTTTGGAAAGCAGAGAATTTTAAAATTTTTATTACTTAGCAATACCAGAAGCCAGTCATTTCCCTCATATTTTCATTCAATAAGGCAAGTCATATGGTTCGCAGTAAGAGAGGTTGAAATCTGCAGAAGAAGAAGCCTCTGTATGCTTGGATGACCTGCATCTAAATGGCCTTTTTTTACTTTGAAGCATGGAGCCCGAATGGCTTTTAGTAAACATCTATCAAATTCTTAGTCGTTCCATTCACTAGTGTGTCTATAACCATGCCAATCCCCTATAAGAATGGATAGTGAGTTCTCAAAACCACTGTCTCTAATCTCGCACCATCAGGGATGGTAAATCCTCCTGAGTACAGGTCCGCTAGGCTGCAAAGGACTTAAGCCGGTAATCGTACGACCAGCTCTTTGAACCGGCAAGAGTAGTACAATTATCACTCCGCAAAACTCCAGGCCGGTCGTAAACTATGCTGCAGAGATGAGACGCAGATGAAGAAGCTACAGGCCTATCAAAACATCGCCATCAGGACCGCGACAGGAAACCTCCTGATATCGCCGGAGCATCACTTGCGCAGCGAAGCATTTATGATATGAGTAAAGGAGCATAATGCTTTGCTGTGTAAGCGGTTCCTATCGGGCTGCTACCGTTATAGAAGCTGAACCTCGACCTAGGCACATCAGAAAAGGAGTACTTGACATGAAGGACGCTATCCAGCAACACGTGCAACGACCGCTGGACAGGACGACGTACAGACAAACACTGAACGCCATACACCAGAAGTCAGTCAACACCTTCAAAGCCTCCCTTCCTGTGAATGGTGTACTCGGAGCGAAGCCACCACCTATTGCAGGTAACGAGCTCGAGCTGCCTCGAGAGACCCGCGTGACTCTGGCACAACTTAGGTCTGGATACTGTAGCAGGTTAAACTCCTACTTATCCAGACCCTGCATGTGGAGAGTCTCCGCCCGACACTAACCACCTCTTCACATGCCCCCTTAAACCGACACATCTAACCCCTCTCTCCCTTTGGTCCAATCCCGTCGAAACAGCACGTTTCCTGGACCTTCCATTTGATGACCTCGGCGACTTAGATTGATTTAGCCTCTCCTAAGCGAGGCTAGTGAACCGCTACAACAGCAACAACAAACTAGTATATTACTTACCTGAACAACGTCATTGCAATCGCATATCTCACAGAACTCAAGATTTCATTGTCTGACATCATAACTTTTAAGGTTCCGCGTCGAGGATTTCTAGCTGAGCCGTAATAAAATCGATCCATTCCTGAAGCGGTTGGAGACTGGTGATGAAAAATGGATCACTTACAAGAACGTCAAATAAAAGTGGTCATGGTCGAGAAACAGTGAACAGGTACAAAGGTATCCAGCGCTTGTTGGGATTGGCGAAGAATCATCCACTATGAGCTGCTTTCCTGTAGCTAAACTCTGAAGTTGGATATGTGCTGACACTAATAGGGCCATCTAAAGAAAGCAATCGCCCATAAGCACCCAGTTTTGTCAGCTTTGCCAATAGGAGGGCAATTGCTTTCATCAGGACAACGCCAGATAACACACATCGATGGTCACTCGCCTGAAGCTCCGAGAGATTGATTGGGAGGCTCTTATGCATCCACCTTATAGTCCGCACCTCGCATCAAGTGCTTACCAACTGTTCGGGTCTATGGCGGATGATATGACTAATGAAGAATTGTCCTCAACAGAAGCCTGTGAAATCTATTGAATCTCAACTTCAGAGCAAAACATTTCTCAATTCGAAAATAAAATTTTCTCAGTGTTCATCAACCAATAGCACATTTGCCGATGCGAATTTTAGGAATGCTTCTACCTTTTACCCACCACGTACGGGCAAAAAGAGAGATAAAAATTTTAATTGTTTTCAAAACAGTTGCGGCGGAATTTCAAAATGACTTATTATCGCTAAGCGATATGTAAATTTTCGACAATTGCAAAATGTAGAGATGAAATCTACACAACAGAGCTACAAGCAAGGGTTGCATGGAGCGTGTACACGTATAAGCAAGCGTGGAAGCACGAGACCACAGCCTGTAGGCTTGCCGACAAGTTTAACCCCAACGTCAATGGATTAAACCAACTTGGATGACTACATTACCAAGTACATACATGCGTTACTACATATAGACATTACTACATACATACATACATACATACATACATATGTAGCTGGATAGATTTGTGACAGCAAACTTCAATGTTGATGAAAATCTTTGGTGAAATCTTAGAAGAAATCTATACAACCAACAGCGTCAAGTTCAGCTACAGATGTGTTGGTGTGTGTTTGCATGTGTGTGTGTATGTGTGTGTGCGAGAGTTTGTTGTCATTTATTATACGCTTGCTGTATTTAATTTGAAGCGCATCTCACGCCCAGACAAAAACAACTGTACTCTAGAACTATAGACGTGTTGTTGGCATTAAACCCAGTTGAGTACGCCGTGTGGTTATCTGTCTGGCAGTCAGAATGTGAGGGCTATACGGCTAAAACTAATGTTTGTCTTACTTAATCTTTGATTTGTTCTTCAAATGTAAACGACAGGAATTAATTTAGATAAATGATTTTTGAAGATTTTCGCTGCCACTTGATGTAAGGAGAAATCTAGCAGCAGATGAAGGAGGAGTAGAAGAAGAAGAAGAATAAGAAGAAGAAGAAAAATGTATGGAAAGTTGTTTTGCAGAGACTGCTTGCTCTTGCTCCTCGCTGGTATGCCAAGCTATTTGCCGCCTGTCAGTGTATCCATCATCAGCAATACAGCGCGAGCATGAGTCAATCAGACGCGTTTGGGCATAGCTACAGCCCAGCCCACCAGCTGATGCTAGAATTAATTGATGCCGCCTCTGCGCTAGCCGCGTTATTCCTTGGTATGTGTCTATGAGCTCTATGCGAGTCCTTTAAAATTTCGAAATTGTTTACGCAAACAATTTTCGTATTGAAATTTGATTTATTTGCTAATTTGTTTGTAATGAATTTTCGCCATCCTCTTCAAGCTACCGCGCCGCCGAAATATTACTGTGGCAGTTCCTTGAAGTATTTACAAATGCCTCTACTTTTCTTCTAATCGTTTTCTTAAGCATTTAATTGGTTAGATAAACAACGAGTGTGGCGGCTGGCTGCTGGCGGTTGGATCAAAACCTGAAGTTTGGAATTTGTTATTCGTTTGTTTCATTTCCGCTTCATTGCCTTTGTTTTGGCGAAATTCTCATATATATGGTATATATATATATATATATATTTATATGTAAGTTATCATCTCAAGCCATTCTCTCTGCTCTTTCGACAAGTAATTTCTTCTGGCCACCAGCGTTTTGCCACTCCACCAAAGGGAATTAATTTATTTGCTTTCGATTTTCTCTATCATTTGCTCATTTCAATTATGGTATATCGTAGGCTGTTCAGCTAATCTAAATACGTGTGTATGGGTGTGTGTATTGAAGTAAAATTGAAAAATTGACTTTGAAACTATGACGTAATACCCTGTCTGTGTTGGCATCTGTTCGGCTGACACTACGCGCCGCTTTGAAGTGTGACGAAGCAATGAAAAATAACTTTTGTTGGTTACTTTGATGTTACTTCTAATGCTAATTTCGCTTATCTAGAAAGTACATTTAGTTTTTAATTACTTTTAAAATTGTAATAACTTTCTATTATGAACTTTTTATTGAGAGTATTTTTGCAGCGTCTATTCACCAGACGTGCTGCTGTGAGTACGTCGAGACGTAAGGAACTTGAAATTTTGATCCGTACACCGAACTGAAAGGTCCGTCCCTTTCACTTTGCTTTCTTCTGCGCTAAATTTGCGCTCCAATGTAATCGAAAAAAGGTTGGTTCGACAAGTAATTCTGTGCGGCAATGAAAAAAAAGAGTGTCTATCTTGCAACATTGCCGAGACTTGAAGAGGTAAGCGCGTAGCAATTGCAGGAGGAAAACCCGAAAGGTCGAAATGTGTGAGAACGTTTCAAGATAAGTGCATACGCTTGTATGACCCAAAGAGGTGATCTGGCGAAGGATTCCCTCAGCATACTGTACTTATTGAAAACACACTTCTCCAACCAGCCAAAAAGATGATGAACCCGAAACCCCAATCGATGATAATTGTAAAGTCGACAATGAAGAAGTCCGAATACCAATTACCCGCCTAAAGAAAAACAAAGCGGACGGGTCCGAAGACTTCTTCGTAAGTCTCCTCAATATCACATATAAGACGCTATCGTGCATATTATCTGAAGGATTCGAGTTCGTTGGATTATTTTCTAGAAAAACTGGTAAAGAATTCAACACTTATTTAATTTAATTTTATTTTATTTTATTTTATTTTATTTTATTTTATTTTATTTTATTTTATTTTATTTTATTTTATTTTATTTTATTTTATTTTATTTTATTTTATTTTATTTTATTTTATTTTATTTTATTTTATTTTATTTTATTTTATTTTATTTTATTTTATTTTATTTTATTTTATTTTATTTTATTTTATTTTATTTTATTTTATTTTATTTTATTTTATTTTATTTTATTTTATTTTATTTTATTTTATTTTATTTTATTTTATTTTATTTTATTTTATTTTATTTTATTTTATTTTATTTTATTTTATTTTATTTTATTTTATTTTATTTTATTTTATTTTATTTTATTTTATTTTATTTTATTTTATTTTATTTTATTTTATTTTATTTTATTTTATTTTATTTTACTTTATTTTATTTTATTTTATTTTATTTTATTTTATTTTATTTTATTTTATTTTATTTTATTTTATTTTATTTTATTTTATTTTATTTTATTTTATTTTATTTTATTTTATTTTATTTTATTTTATTTTATTTTATTTTATTTTATTTTATTTTATTTTATTTTATTTTATTTTATTTTATTTTATTTTATTTTATTTTATTTTATTTTATTTTATTTTATTTTATTTTATTTTATTTTATTTTATTTTATTTTATTTTATTTTATTTTATTTTATTTTATTTTATTTTATTTTATTTTATTTTATTTTATTTTATTTTATTTTATTTTATTTTATTTTATTTTATTTTATTTTATTTTATTTTATTTTATTTTATTTTATTTTATTTTATTTTATTTTATTTTATTTTATTTTATTTTATTTTATTTTATTTTATTTTATTTTATTTTATTTTATTTTATTTTATTTTATTTTATTTTATTTTATTTTATTTTATTTTATTTTATTTTATTTTATTTTATTTTATTTTATTTTATTTTATTTTATTTTATTTTATTTTATTTTATTTTATTTTATTTTATTTTATTTTATTTTATTTTATTTTATTTTATTTTATTTTATTTTATTTTATTTTATTTTATTTTATTTTATTTTATTTTATTTTATTTTATTTTATTTTATTTTATTTTATTTTATTTTATTTTATTTTATTTTATTTTATTTTATTTTATTTTATTTTATTTTATTTTATTTTATTTTATTTTATTTTATTTTATTTTATTTTATTTTATTTTATTTTATTTTATTTTATTTTATTTTATTTTATTTTCTTTTATTTCATTTTATTTTATTTTATTTTATTTTATTTTATTTTATTTTATTTTATTTTATTTTATTTTATTTTATTTTATTTTATTTTATTTTATTTTATTTTATTTTATTTTATTTTATTTTATTTTATTTTATTTTATTTTATTTTATTTTATTTTATTTTATTTTATTTTATTTTATTTTATTTTATTTTATTTTATTTTATTTTATTTTATTTTATTTTATTTTATTTTATTTTATTTTATTTTATTTTATTTTATTTTATTTTATTTTATTTTATTTTATTTTATTTTATTTTATTTTATTTTATTTTATTTTATTTTATTTTATTTTATTTTATTTTATTTCATTTATTTTATTTATTTTATTTTTTTATTTTATTTTATTTTATTTTATTTTATTTTATTTTATTTTATTTTATTTTATTTTATTTTATTTTATTTTATTTTATTTTATTTTATTTTATTTTATTTTATTTTATTTTATTTTATTTTATTTTATTTTATTTTATTTTATTTTATTTTATTTTATTTTATTTTATTTTATTTTATTTTATTTTATTTTATTTTATTTTATTTTATTTTATTTTATTATATTTTATTTTATTTTATTTTATTTTATTTTATTATATTTTATTTTATTTTATTTTATTTTATTTTATTTTATTTTATTTTATTTTATTTTATTTTATTTTATTTTATTTTATTTTATTTTATTTATTTTATTTTATTTTATTTTATTTTTTTTAATTTTATTTTTTTTTATTTTCTTTCTTTATTTATTTTAATTTTATTTTATTTTATTTTATTTTATTTTGTTTTATTTTTTTATTTTGTTTTATTTTTTTATTTTATTTTATTTTATTTTATTTTATTTTATTTTACTTTATTTTATTTTATTTTATTTTATTTTATTTTATTTTATTTTATTTTATTTTATTTTATTTTATTTTATTTTATTTTATTTTATTTTATTTTATTTTATTTTATTTTATTTTATTTTATTTTATTTTATTTTAATTTATTTTATTTTATTTTACTTTATTATATTTTTTTATTTTATTTTTATTTTATTTTATATTATTTTATTTTATTTTATTTTCTTTTTTTATTTTACTTTAATTTATTTTATTTCATTTTATTAAAAATATTTAATTGGTAGTTAAAGAATTTATCAAGAAGTTTAATACTCGTATAAATGTATTTATTTTTATTACTACTCAAATATCTCATACAACAGAGAAAAAATGCAAAGAAAAACTGTTTTCATTATTAATTTGCTGTTATTCTACGTTCATTAAATAATTAACTACATATTTTTAGTAAAACATCAATTTTGTGATATTGAAACTTGTTTCTTCGTCTCATCCACATCACCCGACTATGGCTTCACAGATGTCACTGCTTTTCTTGCATAGACGACAATCAATTTGTAAGGTGTAGTGTAATTGTAATCATCCTTTTCACTATCATATTCACGCAGCTTCATGTCCTCTACACAAAGCGTAAAATCCTCCATGAACTCTTCGTGCTTTGATTTGGGCATAAAGTCCAGGAATGGACAAACCGCTTTCATATTTTCTCTATAATTTAAAGTACCTTCGTAAGTGAAACGCTCTTCTCGTATCTGAACCGTGATGTCTTCATAGCCAGTTTCTTTTAAGAGTTTCTTATACTCCGGGCTCGGATCATCGTTCAAATACAAAGGTGAGATAAATTTCTTTGTATCTTTCATGTAACAACGCCATTTCTCTTGCTCCTCCAGCTTCAAATAAATATCGAATATGGGATTGGTTACAAGAAAGACGAGTAAAATATCACCGCCATCAACGCGCAACAGTTTATTGATATTCTGCAGTGCAAGTCTGTTTTGGAAAAAGTATTTAATTTAAAACGAGCCTTAAGGAATAAATTTCATACACACCTTTGATCTTGCACCCAATGCAAGCAATAAAATGAGATCACATGGTCAAAACGTCCGACTAAATGCTCTGGAATTTCTTTACAACCAATATCGAGCTTTTCAAAAAATGTACCTTTAATTTTACTGTAATTTTTGCGCGCAAATTCAATCATCTTCTCAGAGCAATCGGTCGCCACCACTTCGGCAAAGTTAGGCGGTAAGAGGGGATAAATAGTTTCCATTAGCACATTTCCGGAAGCCGAACCCACATCGATTAACTTATCACCACCATTACGACGCCATTGGATTACATCGCGGAACTCTTCGAAAATCTGCTTCGCATCACGACGCTGCACAGCACTGGCACGATGATAGAGTGAAGCAAGATTCATGTTGACTTGACACAATCTTTTTTTAATTCTCTGTTCGTTTCAGTAAAATTCAGAAAGGTAATAAGTAGCTAGAAATTTTAAATTAATTTTTTATTTATTCGTAAGGATGAGAACACTGTAACTTGTAAAAGCACTTCCTACTCGCACACTTGACGCCGAACTTTTGAAACACTACTATTTCAGAACAATGCTTTTTTATACCAATCCCACGGGTTCAGCATAGTTCACCTTACAAAACTAAAAACAAATGGCTCGAAATAGGCATGTATTTATTTACATATGTACATATGTATTATTTCATTCAAAAGCGTATTTGTACGAGTGTGTGATAAAAATCTCAACGAACAAAATTCAAATGAGCGGAAAATGACGTCAGCAGTACGAGCCAAACGTTGTAATGATGTAAAGAGTGCATATACCTACATATGTGAGAGCGCATAGAACGATCATTAGATACTAGAAGCTCTTTATAACCTAACAATCCAAGTTTTATTTGAAATTTTGGAAATCATCTGTATGTACACGTATGGTGTATATGTTTGCACTTGATATACTCTGCACGTACACGTATTTATAATTGGTGCAAGGAATGAAAAGGGGCGACCTTATTTAGGTTAAGTACGCTTTGAAGAATTACATATAATTAGCGTGAATTGCATAGAAACACTCCATCTGAAATGTCTCGGTGTTTTGCGTTTTTCCTTCACAAATTCAAAAAACTGGCATAGTGTGCTCCCAGCATATATAATCCAATACCTTTATAAACTGACTTTTATGGGATACTGTAGTCGAAGACAGAATTTTTTCCAATCGAAAAATTCGAAAAAAAAAAACAATTTTATATTTCTGAACACATATTTTAAAAATCGTAATAAAAAGTAATATTTCTAAATATGGCTAAACATGAAATATTAGTAATTGTAAATATTCCAAAAATAGTACAGTTATGCTAGAAATAAAATTTTGTTCGGCAAAAATATACTAAAAACAGTATATTACCATGCATACAAGCTACCTTTGATGCAAAAAAAAATGCGCTAACAATATTTTACTCATAACCATAAAATATTGCTAAACATAAATTATTAATGCATAATAAATGTTGCAATATACATACAATATTTAGCCATATTTAATATGTATTACGAAAATTTAAAATATTTCTGACCATAAAATAATGTTAAAATCAAAATTTTGCAAACGAAATATAGTAATTTAAAAAATTGTAACATGATTATATTTTTCATAAAATTTTCACATCAAAAAATACTGAAAATTTAATAATTGATTTAATTTTTCATATGTTCCCAAACTTCTGACGGACACTGTAGTCGCGTAAGTATTTAACAGTTAAGGTTTATGTAAGACATTACATTAAATTAAATTAATTAATTAAAACAACATGAATATATGGTATACATACATACATGTATGTATATATGTGTACAAATATTTGTATTTAAAAATAGTTGAGGGAGTCATCACATGTGACTCCTAAATTATGGTTGAAATCTAATATTCTTGCCAATTAGCATTTTATTTTCTAAAAACCAATTCTACAAATTGTGACTTCTATCGATCATTAATCGCATTTATTACTCTTACCCTTTTACAAGCCATTTACTTTCATGATACGTTCATTAGTCATTATTATGCATTGCAAACGAGTTCGTAGACACGAGTATGTGTGTGCATGGCAACGATTTCTGAATCTCTAATTACGCTATTTTGATTTGTAGGGGCTTGTCCGTAACGAAATTAAACAAAGAGTCAGTGAGAAATGTCTGAAAACGTCATCAATGTTTGTGTGAATATGCACGTGGATGTCGTCACTCGTAGCTTTATCATCAAGTTGAAATATATTATATTTACGTATCTTGTACACATTGTATATATGATTGCGTTTAAAAAATATTGAGATTATCGATAGAACAGGCATACGAGTACATACACTAGTTCATGCCAATAGTTGATAAAAGTAGTTTTGTCTTGTAGATACTGTTTGAGTGTTTTAATATAGGTTCTAAAATACTCTATCGATAATAAAATTTAAAAAAAATTAATATATAAAAAATAAATAATAAATTAAATTAAATAAAGTTAAATAAAATAAAACTAAAATAGATAAAATATAATAAGATAAAATAAAATAAAATAAAATAAAACTAAAATAAATAAAATATAACAAGATAAAATAAAATAAAATAAAACTAAATAAAATAAAATAAAATAAAATAAATTAAAACAAAATAAAATAAAATAAAATAGAATAATATAAAATAAAATAAAATAAAATGAAATAAAATAAAGTAAAATAAAATAAAATAAACTAAAATAAACTAAATAAAATAAAATCAAAATAATATAAAATAAAATAAAAAAATAAAATAAAATAAAATAAAATAAAATAAAATAAAATAAAAAAATAAAATAAAATAAAATAAAATAACATAAAAAAAAATAAAATAAAATAAAATAAAATAAAATAAAATAAAATGAAATAAAATAAAATAGAATAAAATAAAATAAAATAATATAAAATAAAATAAAATAAAATAAAATAAAATAAAATAAAATAAAATGAAATGAAATGAAATACAATAAATTAAAATAAAACAAAATCAAATAATATAAAAACAATAAATAAAATAAAATAAAATAAAATAAAATAAAATAGAAATAATCAAATAATTTATATGAAATAAAATAAAATAGAATAAAATAAAATAAAATAAAATAAAATAAAATAATATAAAATAAAATAAAAATAAAATAAAATAAAATAAAATAAAATAAAATAAAATAAAATAAAATAAAATAAAATAAAATAAAATAAAATTAAATTAAATTAAATTAAATTAAATTAAATAAAATAAAAAAAAAATAAAATAAAATAAAATAAAACAAAATAAAATAAAATAAAATAAAATAAAATGAAATACAATAAATTAAAATAAAACAAAATCAAATAATATAAAACAATAAAATAAAATAAAATAAAAGAGAAATAATCAAATAAATAAAATAAATTAAAGTGAAATAAAATAAAAAATAAAATAAAATAAAATAAAATAAAATAAAATAAAATAAAATAAAATAAAATAAAATAAAATAAAATAAAATAACATAAAATAAAATAAAATAAAATAAAATAAAATAAAATAAAATAAAGTAAAATAAAATAAAATAAAATGAAATAAAATAAAATAGAATAAAATAAAATAAAATAATATAAAATAAAATAAAATAAAATAAAATAATTTAAAATAAAATAAAATAAAATAAAATAAAATAAAATAAAATGAAATGAAATGAAATACAATAAATTAAAATAAAACAAAATCAAATAATATAAAAAAATAAATAAAATAAAATAAAATAAAATAAAATAGAAATAATCAAATAATTTATATGAAATAAAATAAAATAGAATAAAATAAAATAAAATAAAATGAAATGAAATAAAATAAAATAAAATAAAATAAAATAAAATAAAATAAAATAAAATAAAATAAAATAAATTAAAATAAAATAAAATAAAATAAAATAAAATAAAATAAAATAAACTTAAATAAAATAAGACAAAATAAAAAGAATAAAATCACTCAAAATAAAACGAAATGAAATAAACTAAATAAAATAAAATAAAATAAAATAAAATAAAACAAAATAAAATAAAATAAAATAAAATAAAATAAAATAAAATAAAATAAAATAAAATAAAATAAAATAAAATAAAATAAAATAAAATAAAATAAAATAAAATAAAATAAAATAAAATAAAATAAAATAAAATAAAATGAAATGAAATGAAATACAATAAATTAAAATAAAACAAAATCAAATAATATAAAACAATAAAATAAAATAAAATAAAAGAGAAATAATCAAATAAATAAAATAAATTAAATGAAATAAAATAAAACAAAAAGAATTGTTTAAAATAAAATAAACTAAAATAAATTAAAGTGAAATAAAATAAAAAAATAAAATAAAATAAAATAGAAATAAATAAATAAATAAAATAAAATAAAATGAAATCAAATAAAATAAGATATATCATTCAAAATAAACTAAACTAAACTAAAATAAAATAATATAAAATGAAATAACGCAAAACAAAAAATTAAATTACACTAAATAAAAAAAACAAATAAAAATAAAGTAAAACAAAAACAAATCAAGTTAATATATAATAATTGAATTAAGTTTATTAAAATTAAATAAAAACAATTAAGACAAAATAAATGAAATAAAAAAAATCAACAAAATATTAAATCAAATAAATTAAAATATATAAAAGATATTAAATTAAATTAAATTTAAATTAATAAAATGAAATAAAATAAAAAAAGTTAAATTAAGAAAATAAAGCAAAAAGTTAAAATAAAAAATATAAAAAAGAAGTTAAAAAAAATTGAAGGGAAATGGAAAAAATATAATTTTAAAAATACAATAAAACATAAAAAAATTAAAATACAATAAATAAAACGAAAAAATTGAAAAAATAAAATAATTTAACGAAAACCAAAAGAAATGAAACAAGAAAGAAGGGCTTTATACCTTTCATGACCATTTTAAATTTATGGTATTTTATTTTATTATTAAAAATTTAAACTCATATCTGAACAAATTAGCTGTGTGGGAGCTACATGACATAGTCCCCAAATTTCCATCATTTTCAGCACTACATGTGAGTGCAGAATACTATATTTTACACTTTTAAAATTTTTTTCTGACAAATGTATGACCCATATGGCGATAGAAATTTCCCGTGCGCCTAATCTCTCGCCTTGGCGATGCCAATTGACCACCGTGATCGTGCAATTTGACACCATTGGACTTTTTTTGTAAGGCCACTCGAAAGATCGTGCTTTAACTGGCTATTAAATCTGTGAACTCACTATTAGTCAGGGCATCTAATTATCTATGAATTTGCTACTCATTTTGAATCAATTCGATCCACTCACGCCCTGTAAACGCAAACTTTTGCGGGCAACAAACATTAATTGTCCATTCGTGTGCACTTCCTTTTGTTATTATTATTGCATATGTAAATATGTCGAAACAAACATACAAACATTTAGACTCAAAAACATAAATTTACGATTTAAATGAATAAAGAAAAGTTCACATTATTTAAAGTTTATATTTATTTACGCTCGTTGTTTACGCACACTTCCAACAATTGAACCCAGCAGTGAGGAGCTGAAGTTCTCTGCTTTTTAGTTTTAAACTGATATTGCAACAAATCAGTTTCTTATCTCTTTCATATCTTTATATATATATTTATATATATTATTATTATGTCTATTATTTTAAGCAGCCTCCGAAAGACCGATGGATTTTTATGAAGAGATTTTATTTCATGTCCGAAATACACTCGGACAGCAATTAGAAAAATAATAAATAAATAAATAATAATTTTTTATGATGGGAATAGGCGGCTTTTTGCTTAGATGAGCAGGACTGATCTATTCAAAAAATCTTATTTATGGTTCAGCTTACTTGAAATACGGTACTGAGATGGCTTTTTGTTTATATTAACAGGAAGATTACTCTTCTCTGCGGGATATGGACCGGGACTGGACTATTTCATGACTACTTTTCATACATTCAATGAGTATGTGCGACAGCGAAGCGTTCCAGGGTTCAACTAGTAATGTTTTCTAATGTTAGATACAGATTCAATTTACCAGGGGTGTTAGTTGAAGTTTGCCGGTTTTACTAGTAGATGTCGCTAGCAATATGTATTAATTTCTATGATTTGGCATGTATGTAATTTTTTTCTATTGACATTAACCTACAAAAATACGCAAGTCACATTCCGCCAAAATAATAGCGTCATATTTGTTTACCTCAGTGAATATGTCGAGTTTCGTTCCAAGTACATCGCATTTGCGGCATTCGTTGCTTTTCTTATTTCATCAGAAGAAAAAAGCAGCTGAAGCTCTCCGGTTGCTGGTAGAAACTTATGGTGAACATGCTCCAGTGATTAGAACATGTGAGACATAGTTTCGTCAATTTAAAAGTGGAGATTTCGATTTGACAGACAATGAACATCCTGGTGCAGCGAAGACGAGGAATTGCATGTTGATCCAACCCAATCGCAAAAAAAATTGGCAGAAACACTACATGTGCCTCGAGGAGCAATTTGCCAACGTTTAAAAGCCATGGGAAAGATCCAGAAGTATAGAAAATGGGTGCCACACCAGCTGAACGATAGACAAATGGAAAATCGAAAAACCGTTTGTGAAATGCTGCTTCAACGATTCAAAAGGAAATCTTTTCTGCATCGAATTGTCACGGGGGACGAAAAATGGATTTATTTTGAGAACCCGAAGCGAAAAAAATCATGGCTTTCCCCTGGTGAAGCTGACCCATCGACTGCAAGGCCAAATCGCTTTGGCCGTAAGAAAATGCTCTGTGTTTGGTGGGACCAGTGTGGTGTGGTGTACTACGAGTTGTTAAAACCTGGTGAAACGGTGAACACGGATCGCTACCGACAACAAATGATCAATTTGAATCATGCGTTGATCGAAAAACGGTCGGAATGGGCCCGAAGACATGGCAAAGTTATCTTGACTGGTGAAAGACACATTAAAAATACTGAATTGGGAAATATTATCGCACCCGCCTTACTCTCCAGACCTCGTCCCGTCCGACTATCACTTTTTTGCATCGATGGGACCCTCCCTTGCAGAGCAGTGCTTCGCTAATTTTGAAGAAGTCGAAAAATGGCTCGTCGAATGGTTTGAGTCGAAAGAGAAAAAGTTTTTTTGGAATGGTATCCAAAAGAGGTGGGCGAAATGTGTAGAAACCAATGGTCAATACTTTGAATAAAAAAATTTTGAGATTCCTCTGAAAATTAAGTGTTTTCTTTATCGAAAAATCGGCAAATTCCAACTAACACCCCTGGTAATTCGAGGACGTCTACGCTTTATGCGGCTCTTGTGCGATACTCTGTTCCACAGCAGCTATAGTGTTGTCGGTAAGCATTATACGGCGTCTCTGAGGATGCACATCATCTACCAAAGCAACCGTGACGCATAACCGATCCGTGGTTGCTCGATATACCAGCTCTGATGGGCGATTAGGTCGACCGAATATTAAATGCAATGCGCCATGCGTTACGCGAACTGAACTATTATTTTGTTTTATAAATTAACTGGAATTTTATTGCTATATTTTAGGCAGTTGTCGGCTTTTAAATAAATTTTCAATATCTGCCTCGAAGAATTGTTGACAGCAGAACTAGTCTGTGTTAAACTGAACACCGGTTGAGTTAGTTATATTTGCTGGTTATATATATATGTATTTGCATACATACATACTCATATGTGAACTTCTAACCACGACCAATATATGACTATTGTTATTGTAATTGTATTGTATTGTGAGTGAAAACTTTGCATATGTTAAATTGAAATTGAAGTTGGTAAACAAGACACGGCAAGAACGGATGGACGTATACTCGTATAATCATACATACATACATGCATACATACACACGTGCTTGATCATAAAAATATGAATACATATATGTGTTATACAATATTATATATATACTCGTATTTACAAATATAAATATGAGTTTGTGTAAAGAAAAGCAAAGTGCATCCCCAATAATGGGCAACACTGAAACAGTTTGGTAAGAAATTGCACACACACACACACACACACACACACACCGACTTGGCATGTATGATAGTATGTTTGTATATGTTCAAATGGGATTTTAATGTCCCAAAAGGGAATACTTGCAAGTGTCTCAAAAGTAGCTGACGAAGTGTGTTGAGTTGAGTTGATGGTGATGAGAGTTTGGCTGTAGTGGGGGATGTAAGAACGGTACGTGAAGTGGTGATGAGGTGTTGCCGTCTACGGATTGGAAATAAACTTGGCTAAAGTAAACGGTGATTTGTTGTTATTGATTAAAACGGACATATGAATTTTATGCGTGTGTTGAGCGCAGAAATGTGAGCACATAAAGATAAGCAGGAGCGGAGAGGAAAATTTTTGTCATGGGGAGCTTTGCTTTTATTGTCGGTAAAGAAGCTCTAAAAAAGATGTAAAAATTAGTTGGCTACTGCAAAAAGGCTTCGTTCAAGGAGCGACCTTGGTTAAAGCTGTTCCAAATGCTCACTTAACCGCTAAAATTTCTATTCCCCAATCTTGATGTAGACAACTTAAGTAAGTTAGGACCGAGAATAACAAAAGTCACTAACATTACATCCGAAGTTCTATCTTATTTCTTTACCTTTTGCCCCTCTTTAACGGCATAAAGTTCACAAAAGCTCTCTGAAACTCTGGAAAACCTTTAAAGGATAAGCCTCTATGCTATCCGATTAATATAGGCAGAGACTTTGGTTCATAAGAAGCAAACATATGATATATTATATCAGGAATCCCAGAGTTCGGTTCTCCTTTCTGAATAAAATCGAAGACATCGACGGTTCAACCAAGTCTGAAAGTTCATTCTTTGAAAGTATCTCGGAGCGTGAGATATAATAATTTAGCCTTGACCACGATTTTTATAATCAAGCTCTTCAAATCTTTTGCAATGATATGTCCATGACCAAAACTCCAATTTTCGACTTCCTCTTGCCATATAAAGATCAATTAGTACATAGGGAATACTTGAGAAACCTCGTTAGTCGTTTTCCATTTCAAATTTCGGCGCCAGGTCCTGCTCACAACTTCTAAATGAGTTAAGGTTTCTCTATTCCCCCTTTTTTTACTTATGGTTACTTCATCCGACATTTTCAAAGCTTCTATTTGTAGTTGTTGTAACGCTAGCTAGTCTAACCCCGCTTAGCAGCAGGCAAGAACAGTCTAAATCATCAAGGTCATCCAACGGAAGGTCCAGAAAACGGACTAGAACCAGAAATGCGGGGCTTCGATGAGTAGGTTTCAAGGGTTGGTTAGTGTAGCGCGGGTTCTCTTTGCATGCGGGGCTTACGTCTGGGTAGGTAGCAATTTAATTAACTACAATATCCAGATCTTTTGCCAGTAAAAGCCAGTTCTACGCTGTCACCTTTTCGGTGACCAAATCCCGTTTAGATCAACAAGTAACATAAGCCTAAGTTCATCAACGGAATAACCTCTCGAAGCAAAGTTGCTCCAAATCCTGCTCATCATCGCTGTCTTCGAATCCAACCATGGTCCGATGGCTGATTTCTGCTGAGTGTGCCATAAACGACTCCAACAGATCTTCCATTTCGATTAGATGAAATCAGTGCATTCATCTTCAGTTCTGCACGGGCCTTAAGACACATAGAGAGTAGTCCTCGTGTTACGTGGTTCCATGCAGCCAGGGCTCAACTGCGCCCCAAGCTTTCACGGCAGCGCCTTTTGCACACTTACACACGGGGGAGTAGCCATCTCCAGAACTGTAAGGTCTCACGGAGCTACACGTAGTTTGACTCACATGGTTGCATTCATCTTAAGTCCTGTACGGTCCTTAAGACACATAAAGAGTAGTCCACGCGTTACATGGTTCCATACTGACAGCTTTCAACTCCGCTCCAAGCCTTCACGGTAGGGTCTTACCACTCTGGGTAACCACCCGCAGACCTCCACCGTCTCACGGAGCTACCCGTAGCATGATTCCCATTTTAAATACCCACCCACACACACTTTCAGCTGCAAAGTTTCAGTCTCATTATCGTCGCTGTACTAAGAAAGGTCCGAATTGGGTGTTTTGCAGCGCAATCTATCACTTCTGGCTCCTTCTTTCGAGGAGTATTCTCAATTTTTCCTATCATGTACAGTAAGTAACCTTTGCAAGTTTTACGTTAGCAAGTAAGCGACTCTCCAACACGTTCCGTCAAATCTCTGATTTTCCATCTGAAAACTTAAGTAGCTCAAATACCTTTTAGACTCGATGTTTTTACCAAGACTCTTTATAACCAACGTTGTTAAAAGCCAGGCCGTTGCAAAGTAGAATAAAGCTCCATCGGTAAAGCTCCTATTCGTAGAGCTTCGAGACTAACTACAGCATCCTTTGCTCGCTGGCTGCTCGTCGATAGCCTCACGGCTAAAAGAGGTCTCAACATCATGGTCCTCCGACATTTAAATAAACCTTTCCTACCATTCTAATTTCTATAGAGGCTTTCGAATCCAAAAATACCCCCCTCCGCTACGCCCACAGTTTAAAACTTGCCATAAGACTCAGCAACTCAACTAAGCATAAGAAATGCTAAGCAATTTCCTTGCCGCCACCCCCCAACCACCTGCCACAATGTGCTGAGGTAAATACATACATACTCGTATATTCGTGTTGGGATGCAAATGAGCAACTAGAAAAAGGCTTAAAGGATACTCACATATGCTCCATTGTTCATATGTATATGTATGTGTATGTGTGTAAGTTAACCCTGACGCTTAAGTAAACAAAAAACAAAGCACTGTCAGTCAACACAAATAATTTGGTGTTGAAAAATCGTTAAGGTTGCAAACTCAGGAGGTCTTAGATAAACATACATACATACAGTGCGAGTACATATGATGGGTGCAGTGATAGTGGTGGTAGTAGTAGTGGCTCAATAAATACCCCTGCTGGTGGGGGCTGTTGATGAGAATTTAAAAGTTTTCATTCGTCTTTTCCTTGTGTTTGATGAATATTTAATTAAGCAGAAAAACAAAAGGAAGTGGTTAAGAATCTGAAAAGAAATTCCATACGCTTATGTATGTATTTATGTATTTATGTAATAGTTAAAATATAATAGTATGAAGATGATACAATATTTACTCAAAAGAAAAATATAAACCGTAGCGCGTGTGCGTTGTAGAGTGGAAACGGCGCCGAAAATCCTTTTTTGTACCTCGACCTCCTTCCACTTAAGTGAAGCCAAAAACCCAAAAAAAAAAAATTATAACATTTAAACGCACAAATAATCAAACTTTTTCACAACCAAAGTAATCAACAGCCGAACGGAATATTAAACCAAAAATAGAAAAAAAATTATAAAAATAAATTAAATACTTACCAAAATCAATTAAAAATTTCTTTCAGGCAAAATTATCCTTTTGTTGGTGCCGATTTTGTTTCTTATTAACAGCAAAAAATCTAAAAAAAAAAAAAACAAAAAAAAAAATAACTTCATAATTAAATTCGCAGCATCCACAAAAGTACAACATAGAAAAATTTCAGCTCCCTTTTGCCATTGGCTGGCAATTGTTGTTGTATTTTTAATGCAAAACATATAAAGTACCGCTCCAGCGATTGGTTGGAAAATTGCGAGGCGCAAAATGTCCCCGAGCATTGGGTAGCATGCAGTTGGCAGCGCGTATTTTAAGGTTTTTCTTCAGCTCACTTAGGTGTTTGGTGCTCGCTGGCAGGGTTGCCACGTGGATAGAAACTCACAAGTAGGAGTTAAATCAGCTCAGCTCAGAATGTGAGTTATATCTTCACACTGATTAATAGCCTTAAGTTACTACTTATGCATAGAAGAGAGCGCAGTGGAGAGCAGTTGCTCTTAATCTGCGTGCCTATTTATATGTAATTACTGATAATGTCAGCTTTGGGATCCAAAATATCACTCTTCGGACTGAGTAGGCAATTGAAAAGTAAAGTCCTCTCTTGACGAACCAAAGTCAAACTCTACATTCATACCCTGCCGAAGAAAAAAAGTCGGCCAACAACTTCTACAATTGTTTGTTCTTTAAACATCTTTTAATGCAAATTAATTTGCAATATTCACGAATGGAGAGTGTCAGGCCCGAACGCATCACTTCAAGGTAAATTGGCTTTGAAATCAGTTAACCCCTGTGACTATAACTGATCTTCGAAATAAAGTTAACCACAAAAAAGCTCCCGCCCATTTCACCTGATTCTATTTTATAGACTGCAACTATATAGATATATATTTATAGAGGCAGACTTTAGTGGTGAGACCCCATTTCTCCCTAATCCTCCTTGCAGTAGGAAACCCCGAAAAAGTATTCTTAGTGAATATGATTAATATCGTCACACTCTTTCTGACAGCCAAAAGTATGATACTTCAAGTTGTTCTGTTAAACATATCCAGCGTTTTTATAATTTAGAGAGAGCGTTATTAAAAGCCATATCAATGGCCACAAAAGATCTTCGAGTAAGATGCTTACAGTGGATAGACTTCCTTTTGCTATGCGCTGGTCAAATGGTCCTTAGAAGATGCATGAGAGACCTTCCCGACGTTCACAATGAATGCCCCTAGACCCATCTGATACATTGCACAGTTCACACCCACAAGACATCTGAAATGTTGTATTTTTCCATTGGATGCTGCGAAGGGTAACAGCTAAATCTGATCAACTCTACTTTCTATTTGTGCTATTCGAATCTCGTCATAGTTGGATAAAGTGGGACGTCTACTCAGCAGACTGGAGAACTGTTTTTGCTATGTGATCTGATGATCTTTCCATCGGTTATCAGATTTCCTCTGTGGCCGGAGCTGAGTATGCTCTCTTTAAGTTAAATATGCGCCGTTTTGTTCGTAAACTTGTTGCCAACGAGATGCCAACTTCATTATACCCCTCTCGTAGAAGGCTGCGTACCTATTGGCAAAAAACTCGGAGAGCCAATTTTCACCTCTCACCATTAAGCGCGTTCACCATGGACAGGAAAAGATGGTAATCACTTGGTGCCAGGTCCGGACTATAAGGTGGGTGTATTAGGATCTCCCATCCGAACTCCTGGAGCTTCCAGCGCAACACCAAAGATGTGTGTGGCCTGGCGTTGTCCTGATCGGACACAATTCGGCCTCTGTTGATCAAAGATGGCCTCTTCTGGATGAGTGCTGCCTTCAAGCGGTCCAGTTGTTGGCAGTAGAGGGCCGAATTGAGCGTTTGGCCATGGGGAAGCAGCACGTAGTAGATGATTCCTTGCCAATCCCACCAAACACACAGCAAAACCTTCCTGGTCGTCAATCATGGCTTGGCCACCGTTTACGCCGGCTCACCGCGTTTCGATCACGACCGATATCGCTTGACGTTGCCGTAAGTGATCCACTTTTCATCGCCAGTCACCAAACACTTCAGAAATGGGTCGATGTTGTTGCGATTCAGCAGCGATTCGCAGACGGAAATTCGGTCCATCATGTTTTTTGCATTAGTTCGTGTGACACCCAAACATCGAGCTTAGCTTTGAATCCAAGGTTATGCAAATGGTTCCAAACGGTTTTCTGGCTTATCTTTAGTTCCTTAGCAATTAAATAAGTGCTCACGTGGGGGTCTGTTTCCACTATTTCCATGGTTTTATCGCATTTTTCGACGACAGGCCTCCCGACGCGTGGTGCATCTTTGACATCGAAATTACCGGAACGAAACCTAGCAAACCACTTTTGTGCTACACGTTCGTTTACAGTATCGGGCCCATAAACTAAATTAATTTTTTCAGCCGCTTTGGCTGCTTTTTCGCCTTGAACGAAGAAAAGTTTTAAAATATAGCGTGGTCCATCTTTGACGAGCGCTCACAACGTTCTGAGTCAATCAATCGAAAAACTGTCAAAGGCAAACTTTTAGCGCGAATAAACACCTTTTCAGCGCCGTATAGTATGACACGATGCGACACGTAACACTAGTACTATGGAGAATCACGCCATCTCTTAGACAAAAACCGAACGAATATGCGGATTTTTTGTGCTCTGGCAACTCTAGAGAGAAAATCATTCCCCCAACACTGGTTAGTTTTTCTTTCAATCTACTTTTTTACATTTCTTCTTTGCTTTATTTTAATTATGTTACAATACTCTTGTTATCAAATTGCTACCCTTTATATAGTTTTTTCCCCCCATATACTTGCCACCATTTTTTTTTTTTTAATTTTTTCTTTAACCAAACTTTTTCTCCCTCCCTTCACTGCTTTTTATTTGTTTTTCATATTTCACCAATTTTCTTTTAAACTTATTTCCTTTTAATATTTTTTGCTATTTTTGCGCTTTTGAAATTTTTTATTTTATTTTATTATTTTTTTTTCATTTTCCTCGCTGTTAATGGTTGTTTTGTTTTTTGTATTTTATTGTTGTTATTGTAAGGTGGTTGAAAATTAATTAAAAATTAAATGAATAACGTGGATAATGAGCCCCTAAGCTGATTTGGTTCTTAACACAAGCGAAGAATTTCACATGACACAAAAATAAAGAAATTTTATAAAATAGCTACAATTACAACAATAAACACAGCAGCAACAACAACAACAACGTTAAAAAAGCGGGTGCAGGTACTTCCTGAGTACAGTGAAAATATTGCAAAAAAAAATGAGCTGGCTGGTGGGAGAGCGACAGCGTGAGTGGGAATGGGAGTGGAAATTGTTATTTTATCTTTTGGCATTTTTGTCGATATTTTTTCACTTTTTTCTCTTCTTATTCAAAGTATGCAGGCAGAGAAATTAAATTGAAATGCCATAACAAGCAACACCAGCAGCAGCTGGTGCTTTATTTACAGATTTTTTTTTTGCATTTCAAACATTTCTTTCACCTGTTTTTAGCTGCCGAAAAATAATACTCTTTGTCATTGAAATTTTTTAAAGAATAAAACTGCTGCTTTATTCCCGTGTGCTTGGTGCAGAACTTTTTAATTCCATTTTTTATCTCTTATCTAGTTTTATCAATTTCTTTTCATCGACACTGAGAGACGAAAATTTTATTTTAAGAAATTTCACTTGAGAAGAAACCGTTAAACAGCTATTCAATTTCATATAGGTATAGCGATAATTGGATATGCCAAGAATAGTCAGGTTCTGGCCAGGCCTGGTCTTTTAAACGGAGTGGAGGTGTTCCCCTTCCTCTGCTTCCACGATGCCACGAAATGTTCAAATGTTATCCAATCGGACCACATGACCTAGCCAGCATACAGTCGTTAAACTATGTCAATGTCCCCGTATATATCGTACAGTTCAACGCGCCATTGGTATTCGCAGCGTCTGGTTACCAGCACTCAAAGAACCTTAAATCTTACGCAAAACCTTTCGCTCAAAAGCTTACAACACCGAGTTGGTAATTTTTCGTCGAGAAAGGACTCGACTTTTCAATTGCCTATTCGGTCCAAAGTAGCAGCTGTTGGCAGTAGTTTCTTTTGCTGCTGTACATAAGGAGCTTGAAATGCCGTCCCCCTCTAAAAGTAGCTTTTCAACGTCAAACCTTCCTTGTGTTTGTTGACAGGCGTACTTTGCTGCTACAAGATCTTCCGCGGAGCGTATGCACATCAAGAAGACTGGAGACAGGTCATCCGTCTATCAGAATCTATCTATTAGATCTAATAGTTTTTTGATTATTTGAAGAACTTCTCTTTCATCAGTTTGTCAACCGAAACAGACACCATATATAGGCTCTTTTATATGAGGGAAGTAGTAAATGTCTAAAGGACCTCCTCGTATCTGTCCTTGGCCAGCCCATCGCACTTCTTAGACGGCGGCGATGTGAGCCTTTAGTTTTACGAGGATACCAACCAGCTGGGCAGCGGCACCTTCCCAATTAGGGGACCGTTCGTTGACAGTGGTCCACATCAAAAGGCGATATCTCATCCAAAGAGTTGCTAGATTTTTCATTGGAGCTGATTTCTACGTGGCACGGAAAAAGTCACAAATCTTTCCCAAACTAATTAATAATGAAATGATAGTTGACTGGTTCTTTTCAGTTAAAAGAGAGGATTTTACCTACCCCATGAGAAGAAATACTTCTTTGACTAATCGTATCTGAATTTGAAGCTATTTTGACTTTCCCAAGGAAACAATTTACTCTTCTCTCTCTCTCCCTCTCTATCCTTTTACAATTATGGTACACTTCACACCGAAAGCCTTATTCCAACATAATTTATTGCCAATACAATTTCTAGTTAATAAAAAGCTAATAACCATAAAACATATTTGCCTAAAAGACACTCAAACTGACTTTCCCCTCTCTCGCTATCGCTCTCGCTGTCACTGTCTTCTCAAATGAACTTTGAAACTATTTTCTCAGTGCTCATTAATGACAAATTTACTGGCAATCACACGGTGTAAAGGAGAAGAAACCCCAAGCAAATTATTGCCAAAGTAAGTACATCTATATATTATAGGTATGTATGTAAGTACCGTAAAAGAGCCTAGAAAATCAATTCCTTAAGCAGAGCGTTCAGTTGATGCAGAGGCAGAGGGAATAAGAAAAAGGATAGTGAAGATGGTAGTGAAGTTGGTAGCTTACCGAACGTGTTCATACATAATCAAAAAGGGTATATATTATATTTTACAAAATCTTAACTATTTTATTATAACGGTATCAATTACAGCAGTGTCTTATCCTTAAAATTGTTTGATATAAAACTGTATGTGTGCACACATTTATTTGTTGTACATTGGATTTGCACATATGTAAGTATATCGTACATACTTACATACATATATGAAAAATGATGTCTTATCCTTTATAAGGAACCATGGAGAATAGTAAACAAATTCGCTTACCCATATTAAGTTCAGTTTTCAACTACCCCGAGAGCGTGTCATTGGCCCAAAACAAAAATCCACACAACACTTCAACTGTTCCTTTAGCTAAGATTTCTCTAATGGAAATAAATATTTCTAAAAATATAATGAACAATAATTTAACTGATTTAATGAATGAGAACCCCATAGGAAAATAAAGAAACTAAGGAAGTAGGTCATAACAGAATGACTTAAGGTGAATCTTGACAATTTTTTTTTAAATCTCTCTGATATTTCCTTATTGCAAAGCGATGTAAAAAATAAATATTTTTTCCCTTAATATCGCTTAATGTTTTGAGATGTTTTTGGCTAAAAAAATATTTCTTAAAGGTTGAGGATTCCTTTAAGGAATACCAAGTTGGAAGAAAACCTTGGTATTTTGTGCCAGTCAATTCCAAAAGGATTGAAATGTTTGTCCAAGATATTATTCCTCACTTCGGCAGTTCCCATAATTTAATCGTATTTCGTTTCTTCTATTCTTTATTTTCTAAATGGGATCATTTTTAGGTCAAATTATCTTATTTTTATTCCACCTACACGAGCTCTTAATGGGTCTCTCCTCTCCAGCAAGTAATCCTTTCTACAGCTTAGTAGATTTCCGGTGATTTCCGATGTTGTAGAAAATCAACGAAACCCAGAACAATGTGACCAAGAACTGCAACTACAAGTCACTAACCGGACTTTGGGTTTCATATACTAATTCAAACCCTTATTAAAATTTAAAAATTATTAAAACTCTTGTACAGAGCGACCGCAATAACCAAGGGGTTATCATTGGGTGCTGACATTCGTAAGGCCAGATTCCGAGTCCTGGACTATAGAAATAAATTTTGCGACCGCACCTCGGCAGGGACATGAAATAAAAATCTCCTCATAAAAATCCATCGTTCTTCCGAAGACAACTTAGAATAAACTCTTTTGGCCATTCGTTGGAAAAACAAGAAGATGCACACCACAAATTGAAGCAAGAGCTCGGCCGGTAGTTCCTTCAACGATTACAAAACGCTAATTATATGGTATAATACTTTCTGCTCAAATGTAAACGAGACTGCTCAATAAAACAAAAATGGTTAATTATTCTTCAATATTTATTTTATCCCCTTCAAAATAGTCAGCATTAGAGGCGATACACATATGCCACCTTTTTTCCAATCTTCATAGCACTTCTGGTAGGCCGCTTTAGGTATGGCTTTCAGTTCATTCTTCGAATTCTCTTTTATGACTTCAATCGACTGAAAATGCTTTCCACGAAGCGGCAATTTGAGTTTAGGGAAAAGAAAAAAGTCACACGGTGCCATGTCGGGTGAATACGGTGCTTGCGGAACAATATTTACGTTGTTTTTGGTCAAATAATCGCGTACAAGACGAGACGTATAAGCAACAATTTTGGAACAAGTCGAGCAGACACACGTCTCATGCCCAAAACATCGTGAATAATGCTAAGAGCGGATCCATTTGATGTGTTGAGCTCACTAGCTATCTCTCTTTCAGTCACACGACGATTTTCCAACACAATTTTCCTTACTTTTTCAACGTTTTCTTCGTTTATTGACGTTGCTGGACGACGATCATGGGGCAAGTTCTCCAGCGATGTACGGCCGTCCTTGAACGACTAATACCAATCAGAAATACGTGCACGTGATAGGCAAGACTCCCCATATGCCTTCTGCAACATTTTCATTGCGTCCGTCGCACTTATTCCATTGGAATAACAAAATTTCAAACAAACTCTTTTGCTCAACGTTAATTTCCATAGTAAAATTCGAAAAACACACGCGAGGTTGACTTGTTTATAGTGCCGTAAAAAAAAAACTATGTGACAGATCGCGCTCAAATTTGACACGTAAACATATAACAGTCCTGGCAACCTTAAAAGTATGGCCATATGTCTTGTCCTTGTCGAGTTATGGATAAAGTCTCCGTTTATATTTGAGCAGAAGGTATATATAGGGTGATGTAAGGTGGACTAACTTTAATGATTCCTCATTAGACTTCCGATTTTTTTGCTCTGGACTTTCTATTTCCATTATTTTCAGTTCTGTAGTTTTACTTCGAAGAGGGGGCATGTGTAGAGGTTCATGCAAGTTAGAAAAGTCCGGTCTTAGAAAAAGAATATTCCAAAGAATATCATCCTCGGATGAGAGACCCCCATTTTGGTGACGAACTGGAACACCCGAACCCTTAATTGGGAAGATACGGAGACCTAGTTGGTTGATGTGCTTCTAAGGCTAAATGTTGACATCACCGCCATCCAAGAAGTGTGATGGAAGGTGAGTCCTTGTGAAATGTAGAACAGTGGTCATATAAAAGGGGGTAGATTTGGTGTTGGATTTGTGGTGAGAGAGAGAGAGACTCCGTTGCAGAGTACTGGCATTCGCCCGAACCGCATCAAAAGGAAGCTTTTTAACACAACTATGAGCACTGCCTTCGTTATGATATCAAAATCGTGTTTGGCGGTGTTATTGCCAGTGTGGACAAAGAAAATTAATGAAACATTTCCAAACAAGCTAAGGCTGATCAACTTTTGACGAAGAAAAGCTGAGAGCACTCATTACCGACTTGGTATGAGAGAACTGGGGAACGGCATCTCAAGCTCTCTACATAGCGCCGCTACGAAAACAATTTCTTTTCAAAAATATCATAAAAGAATTAGTACGTTGCACCCACAACACGGGTTAGATATCGTGAGTTGCTGAAGGAAACAAAGACGCTTTTGCATAAAAAACCCAACAGATGCCGCCTTGGACTGAGTAGGCAGTTGATGAATAAAGTCTTCTCTTAACTTTAGCCAGACTCCTCCATTTCTGTTCTGCTATGGGGTGCAGAAGCGTGAACGATGTTGAAATCCGATGATTCGGCAAACGAAGGCTAAGCGATGTCCAAGCCAATGAAAAAAGAAGAAATTTTGCTTCGCAACCCTTACTTAACATAATCAAAGTGGCAATGCATGTAAGTATGACTTTGATTATGATTTATGAAAATTAGCTGATGGACCTTTCGCGACCGATCTGTCGTTCCCAATGTTGTCGAAAAAGAAAAATTATTATCTGACTAATTTCACGTTGACGGGGTCGCAGAAAAGATTTTAATTACTGGTAGATAGATAGATAGATTAGTAAGGAGGATATGCACCGCGACCTGTGGTCTATTGTGCCCTCCGATTTCTGCACATTCTTTCAATCAGACCTAATGCCCTTATAAAACTAATCAGGCTAGAGGGGGTGATTAATTTAATGTGGTTCTCCTTCGGCTGAATGACTCCCAGGTGTTTGTGTCTTCTTCTTTCAACAGCTTCGCATTCAAATATAATGTGCACCGGTGGTACTGGTAAAGAGATAGTGGAACTTCTGTCGGGGCGCATTACAACGCTGTTGGGCATCTTGATGTTTTTCGAACAAATGGAAGGTCTACAGTTTTTTCTAAATCATCTTCGAGCTCCTGGTCAAGCAACTTCTTCTTGTTAGTCGGAAAAACCTTCGTAGACTTGACATTTTTGCCGAAGAGTGAGGGCAATAAGATTATTTTCCAATAATTTACCGTACTTGTTTCCAAATGACCTGAAAGCAAAACAGTTTTCGGACCTTGACTATAACAAACCGATGACATGGAACCATACATTTGGATCAGTTCGAGAGAGATTTAGTCAAAGCTTGTCGACAATATCGACAATGAAGTCTTCCATCAAGAACCACCGATTTATAAAAACTAAAGACTACTAGACCAATGATAATTCAGGTTGAAGTTCCTGCTACAGAGAATCGGTGGATGCACTAAGAGCGTGAGACTTCTTATATTCCAGTTTTGTCATTATGTAATGGAAACTGCGTTTCTGATAATGGTAACATTATCGACATCTCTATGTTCCAGGATATATTGCAGAAGATCTTGCGACTTCCTGTTCTCCCACGCACAAATCTGTTGCGTTTGGGGAGGGTTTCCTTTGGCCGTTGTCCAATCACGATTCACACAGTATAAATAGACAATTTATTTGAAATTTTAGCAATTCTATTCCTCTATCCAGTTGAGTAATCTTCGATTTCCTACAAGGATCCTTGAAATTATGGCAGTAAAAAACTATAATCTACGACAAAACTAATATAATTTGGCAAGAAAATATATTTAATTGCCCAACAAGCAAGAAATCACACACCGAGAGATATTTTCCTTGCTTAGACTTATGTATAACATACATACATACATATATATTTCACTAGAAGTTGAGGTCACGTTGCCCGAAAAGGAGCAAAGGCAAACTCGTCCGCTTGATATTCAGCTATGAAGCCAGCATGTGGGCTGCCACAAAAAGATAATGACTATAAAATATATGAATACATACATACATACATACATATATATATACATATATAACACTCGATAAACATAGTGTGTAGTGACGCAGTAAACCACACCACGCCCCAACAACTAACTACTGTGTCCGACCGAAAACTCAGCGCGACCTTAAGACTTCACACGTTCTACACATTCTTATAGTTAAATAGATGATTAAATGTTGGTGATAGAGGTGCAGGAGGAGGGGGAGGGGAGGAGGAGGAGGAGGCGAGGGGGATGTATAAAGGAATTGGCAAGAATAGTGTGCGTGTAAGCATAATTGTGGCTGGCAACGGGATGGAGTGAGTGTAAGATGTTGTCACTATTTTAATGCTCTTTTATTGGCTCAAACCCCATCTCCAACCCCAACCACCCCACGAGCTGACGGCGTCAGCGTGTGTGTTGCCACAAATGGACGCAATATTTTGTTGGTGGAAGTTTTGATTGCACAAAAACAATAACATTTACTGCCTATTTTGCTGGCCCTAAGTGTGTTGCCTTGAGTTTGGAAGAGAGCTCTGTGCGAGTGTTGTCTTTTTGGACTTTTTGGATCTGGTAGTGTGCGCTGTTGGCGTTCGAAGACGTTGTCATTTCATTTAAACTTTGTTAGCTAGTTGTTGTTGTTGCTACGCATATACATACTTACTAACATACATGTGTATGTGTTTGTTGTTTTTCTTTTTTGCGAACACAACTATGTACGAGTATGTATGTATGTCCTGCCGATGCTTGTAAGTCCTTGTTGTTTTTGTTGTCATTTTGTTGTCACTGTAGTTGCTTGTTTCGTCTTGTAGTAGCGCTTGTGCTTGTTTTTGTTGTTTCTAATGTTGGCAATATTGTTTTCTGAACAGCACACACACACGCACTTTCAAAGGCTCAACAACTTAGAATTACGTGTAATGTCGTATAAATTTCCTTCGTCGCGTTGTTGTTGTTACTTTTTTGCACTCTTCCACAACATCGGTGGATTTTGTATTTTATTTATTTCTTGTATCTCATTGTTTTTGTAGTATTTTCTTGCTGACGTTAACTCGAAAATAATTTCATCCATTCAATTAAGGTTTTTCTCTTCTGCAGTTTCACTCATTCCTTTTCTTTTCTTGAGAAGAGTTCTTAATAAAATCACCTTGGACTGTTGAATTTCTTCTACTTCTTTCTCTTCCGCTACTGCTTCTTGTTCATCATCTTATTGTACTTGTGCTTCTTCTTCTTCTTCTTCTTATGTCTCTTGATTGGCTTGAGTCTTCCTCTTTAGCTTGTAATTGCAGTGTAATGGATTTCAAATTTCAAAATACAATAGATTTAGTTGGTCTCACTCTTTTTTGCTTGGTTGGTTGGTTGGTTGGTTGGTTTTGGGGTCGGTGGGTTGGGGGATTTCACTACATTTTTATTTGACAAATAAGTTTGCCATTCGACCATGAAAATAATTAAAAGTTTTGAAATTATTCGAGGGAATTATTAGTAAAGGTGGGAATGTAGAGGTGAGTGGAAATAGTCGGATCATGTTGAAGTAATTATGTTTTTTTCTTAAGGTTAAGCAAATTTCTAGTACTCAGCACTGAATAGAAATGAAAAAAAAACTCTGAAGAGCTCTTTATAATTTCTCAATTGGTATCTGAAATCCTTTTAGACCTTCTTGGCTAGACTAGATTTTATTACAGTAGTTATTGGGGATTATCGTCTCAACGCTGTAATATCCAGCTGGATTTCTATGGAGAGTCTAATGAAACTGTTGGTGCTTACATGATTAAGCAGTCCTACGAGGAACAGCTTTTATGTTCGAGGAATTAGAAGATGCCGAGGCCGGCTCATTATGAGCGTGACATATTCAGTGACTCGAAATTAGTATAAAAAATTAAATTAATTTTTCCAATTGCGGTCACCCACGGCTGGTTATGTGAACTTCTCTGAGTATGTTGTTCGTAAGCGACTTAGTATAAACTGTAGCTCCCTCCATTTGTTGGAAAAAAAAAACATCAAGACGCATACCACAAATTTGTGGAGGAACTCGGCCAAAAATCGCTTCAGCGGCTTCAATAGCCTTTTTTTGACAGATCACTCGTGAGCCGTGTCAAGCTGTCATGGTATTTTTGTTCAGTATTTTTTGGCAATTCATCATGGAAAGACTTACGCCTGAATTACCTTTGCAAATCGTTCAACTTTATTGCGAAAATTTACGTTCTACACCATCACGCATCTAGAGACCCAACATTCATTATTGGATAATATTCGACCGAATTGACTACGTCCATCACGCAGTGAAGAAAATATAGCGGGTGTATAGGACGACTTGGCGCATTTTACATCGAGATCTTAAATTGAAAGCGTAGAAAATACAATTTTCGTTAGAACTGAAACCTCTCGACCTTCCCAAGCGACATGAGTTCTTGAAAAGTTCCAAGAAGGTCCGACCATTTGGAGCCAAATCTGGGTCAGCGATGAGGCCCATTTCTGGCTCAATGGGTATGTAAATAAGCAAAACTGCGCATTTGGGACGAAGAGCAACCTGAAGAGAATCAAGAGATGCCATTTCATTTATAAAAAAAAACAGTTTGGTGTGGTTTGTGGATGTCGGTGGATTAATCGGTCCATGTTTCTTCAAAAAGGCTTTCAGATCAACTGTATGAATTCATCTTGCCTTGGCTTATTTTTCTTCTTTCCATCATCATAATTCAAACGAAAGTTATGGGCAATGCCTTGAAAGCTAACAGATTCTTCGTTAGTATTATTATGAAAATTTAGTTCAGGAAGAGAGAGCAGACCATCCCAAAAGGACAACAGAAATTAATGTCTAGAAGACTCTAAAAACATTCATTGTACTTTTCCTTGGATTCTTATCCAAAAGAAATTTCTTCAATCGATCGGAAATATGGCTTCGCAAATCGTATCCGAAATCCCTGAGTTGTCCTTCACTGATGAGTGAACGGCACAAATCCAAACAACTAAGTCCGAAGATGGTCGGTTTGCTTGTACGTTGAAAAGGGAGGTTATTTGCTCGATTTGATGGTATTTTTCGATTTCTTCGAACCATGTCTGCCCACTACTGTTAGGCTCAAGCTCAAATCAAACAGGTTGAAGTCCAAATGCTGGCAAAAATAGTTCTTCAGCATTGTGGCGTTTAAAGAAACGCCACTCCCGTGCCTGCCTCGAGGTTTAGAAACCAACATGTTTCTTTTTACCGACGGCCTTGCTTTCTACTCTCTCTCCCTTACTCTCCTGACTCAAACCTAACACCGAATTCTGTTACAAGTCCCTGCATCCTACCATGTCCTTCGCAGTAGGAAAGCTGTACCCAACAGCCGCCTAAAAGTCTCAAGATACCTGCAAACTATTTTCATTAATATCTTCTGCTGAAAACTTCTTCATCAAAAATACCGGGTTAAGCCGGTTAAACGAGTAAAACCCTCAAGTGATTTTTCGTGGTCGATCATTCAACATATCCATTTTGTCTGTCCATCCATATCACAAATAGTGGAGAGTAGATTTATGTGGATTGTTGGAAGTCTGAATATTATTTATGGGGCATAGTCATGCTTCTGATAATGCAGTTACAGTTGCAATACAATACTCAATTCCCGCTCTGGTGTCCTTGTCGCACAACCTTGAAACGTGGACAAGCCTTATATGAGAAGCAACACGAGTATGTGTATAAAAGAGAGAGAACTCTGGTGACACTGCTTCGACGGATCCGATTTTGAGGTCCACTAAAGACATTTTACAACATCAGCTGTGCCGCTGGTGTCCAACATTTAAGCCTACTCATGCAGCGTGGTTGTGTGCTGGGTTTAGCATCCGCCAAGTAGAAACCAGGGTATAATAGAGTGTAGTCCTACCACAGGGTTAGCAGCTGCAAGCCTATACCCAATTCCCAATTTTGGATCAAAGGAGCACCTTCAATGGAACCACTTCTACATATTAGGTTTAAGTGTCCGCTGAAGTGTAATTGCGATGTCTGTTCGTCAGCTATGCGGCTTCGACTGCGGGTCGGTCTTGAGGCAAGTGGCTCGCTATATAAATATGTACATAACCTAATCACTTAGCGAAGTTATGCAGTGTATTTGAGTTCTGCTACAGAGAAAACGGCTTCAACGAAGAAGAAAACAATGCCTTAGATTAGAGATCCCGTTTTTGATGGCGACCACTGTAAACCATTTGCATCTGAAATTTCTGTTCCCTTAAGGGGTTAGGGGTAGTCAGGATTTTCAAAAAAAAAATTTTTTTTTTGCATTTTCGTTAAGTATAATATCTTAAAAATAATCTCTGAAAATTTCAAGTTAATCCGATAATTCGTTTTTAAGTTATTCGACAAATAACAAAGAGAGCTCGGGCCTTTCAAAGCGCTGTGTGAAACTTTAAACGCGTTTTTCTCAAAACTATGTTTTTTGAACTGGTGACAACTGTAACTCGAAAACCGCTCAGTTGATTTTAATGAAATTTATACAGCTTGTAGAATACATAATAAACTCGGGCCTGATCGAAGGATTTTTATTTTGTGAAAAATTTCGATTTTTTAAGACCAATTAACTGTTGATTTTTTCCCAAAAATCTAGAAAAAAATTTCCTGAGGCCGCCATTTTGTTAATTTTTGAAAAAAAATAAAATCCTTCGATCAGGCCCAGGATTATTTATTTATAAAACTATTTTTTTTTATCCGATTGATTTCAGATGAATCTCCAAGGACTTATGATTGTCACCGCAAGGACCTTTTTTTGGAACTGGGTTAACACAGACAGCTGTAACTTCGGAAATAAATTTTTTTTTTTTCGAAATTTTCGTGACTTCAAGTCAAAACATTGTTTAATAATACCATATCACTACTTTTGTAAAATAAAATTATTTAATAGCAAAAAAAAATACTGAAAATTCTCATTTTTTCGTGCCTCTGACTACCCCTAACCCCTTAATTGGAGAGATGCCGCTGCCCAGCTGGTTGATACCACCGTCGTCCAAGAATTGCAACGGGGGAGAATGGAAACAAGTAGATGGACGGTTTGATGGACTTCTCCGAAGCCGGATAAGTGGCTGCCTGTAGTATTAGATACCAGGAGAGGAAAGTTTGTGAACCTACTTGGTTGTGTCCATGATAGATGGGCAACATACCTTCATTGTTCAAGGTGTACGTACGTTCCGAGGACCTAACATCGACTCAGACCTCGCTCTTGTACCAACAAAGATACGTATCCGTCTCTACAAAGCAAAGAGCGCGCGTCAACAAACACAGGTAACGCTCGTCGTCAAAAGTCCTAACAAAAGTTTTTAAACTTGACTTGCGCTCCTGCTCTCTGAGAGCACTCACTAAGGTCAAAAAAAGAGCTGGTACGATGAAGATTGTCGAACTGCCATAGAGAGAAAAAGTCTACCTACCTACCGCGGTGCGATTGGCCGTAAATGTGCGGGGAGAAAGAGATACTGCGAGTTGCATTTGCATACAGAAAAATCGAGTGGCCAAAAAGCATGAGTATGAAGAGCTTCAAAAGCTGGCCGACAGAAGTTTTCAAGACCGGAGCATGCTCATGGTGAACCCACAGTGATGATCTAACGACTGATGCCCAGAATATACCGAATTTATGTTGAGTAGCCTAAACATGCGCTTGCTCCTTCGTCCTTCACGTTGCCATCTAAATAAGCTGGATAATGACTTAAGCCTCACAGCAAATTGTATATTAAACTGACATAAATAATGCAAAATAAATTCCCCCGTAAAAAACTGTACGCCCCAAAGAGCCAACAAGTGCTATATATAAAGAGTCTAATGCACCTCGGAGTATCAAAACGAATTGCAAAAATATAAAAAATGCAAAATAAATATTTTTATTTTATTATTATTGAATTATAATGCGTATCGAATGTCGCACATAAACATTCAATGATAAAATACCATAAGTCGAAAGCGAAAATAAAAATAAAAAACCCACCAAACACGCCTCTACAAACAAAGGATGGATGAGCGAAAGGCAAAGCCATGAGTGTGAGTAAAAGCCAACCTGACAAAAAGGAAAGGGTTACAAGTACAATAAATGATGTTTCTACTCAATACACTGACACAAACACTCCTGGAGTACGCACACCCAACACCATCAACTTCTTCCACTCCACGCCACGCATTACCACTGTCATAAATATGATCCAGGCGAGTCCAATGGTTTTGAAAAGTGCAAAAAGTCATTATTTGATCATATTTGTGTACTTAACGTTTGGATTGCAAATATTTACTAGCAACACTCATACATACATGGCATGTATGTACATATATATATGTATATCATAGGTATGTGTGCGTATAAAAAGAATCCTTTCACCATAAAAATCGGCACGTAAAAATGCCTCCTTTTAGCATAAAATGTTGTCACGCAAATCAACGAGATGAGTGTCACATACATACAAATATACCGCTTGATGCAAATATATGTATGTATGTATGTATAGATAAACAATCCTTGCGAGGGGTGGTGTTGCTGAATTTCGTTACCCAAAGGAGTATTTTTTACATTTATTTTTATTTTTATTTCTTTTTGCCACTGATAGCGCATATCCATTTCACAGCCGCGCGCTGGTAGCAGTTGAAGGGAGATAACTGTGTTTGATTTGCCAAAAAAAAAAAATTCTCGATTTCCGAATTCATATGTGGTTTTGACTTTTTTCGAGTTCTTACAAACATACATACACACATTATGAACACACATACATTGCGCGCCAAAAGAAGGTGAACACTTAAGATAATAAGCCCAGAGAGAGAGATATAAAGGGTGTGTTCTTTTAGGCTTTTTTAGACGTGTGGTTTCCAATGAGGAGTTGGGCTTTGGGACAGTACATGTATTAGCTTCTTTGCAAAATATGGTCGGTTGAAAGCATACCCGACGATTGGAACCTATGTGTGCTCTGCCAAAAAAAGGCGATCCCACAGTCTGCGCCAGTTACCGTGAAATAAGCCTTCTTAATATCGCATATAAGGTCCTATCAAGCGTATTGTGTGAAAGGCTAAAGCCCACCGTCAACAAACTGATTGAACCTTATCAGTGTGGCTTTAGACCTGGTAAGTCAACCATTGACCAGATATTCACTATGCGCCAAATCTTGGAAAAGACCCTTGAAAAGAGAATCGACATACACCACCTTCTCGTCGATTTTAAAGCAGCCTTCGACAGCACGAATAGGAGCTGCCTTTACGCTACTATGTCTGAATTTGGTATCTCCGCAAAACTTATACTACACAGCCTTAAGCAGCACTAAAAACTCCGTCAGGATCGGGAAGAACCTCTCCGAGCCATTCGATACCGAACGAGGTTTCAGATAAGGTGACTCTTTATCATGTGACTTTTTTAATTTAATGCTGGAGAAAATAATACGAGCTGCAGAGCTGAATAGAGAAGGTACAATCTTCTATAAGAGTGCACCGCTGCTGGCATACGTCGATCGACATTATTGGCCTCAACAACCGCGCCGTGAGTTCTGCTTTCTCCAGAATCAATAAAGAAGCGAAACGAATGGGTCTGGTAGTAAATGAGGGCAAGACGAAATATCTCCTGTCATTACACAAACAGTCATCGCATTCCCGACTTGGCTCCCACGTCACTGTTGATAGTCATAACTTCGAGGTCGTAAATAATTTCGTCTATCTAGGGACCTCCCCCGGCGAACGAAAACCAAACTCTACAAGTTGCTCATCATACCGGTCCTACAATGTGGCGCAAAAGCGTGGACGATGTCAACATCTGATGAGTCGGCTCTAGGAGCCTTCGAGAGAAAAGTTTTGCGAACGATTTATGGTCCTTTGCGTATTGACAATGGGGAATACCGTAGTCGATGGAACGATGAGCTATACGATGACATTGACATAGTTCAGCGAATGAAGAGACAGCGGCTATGCTGGCTAGGCCATGTCGTCCGAATGGATAAAAGCAATCCAGCGTTGAAAATATTCGATGCAGTACCCGTTGGTGGAAGCAGAGGAAGAGGAGGGACACCACTCCGATGGAAGAATCAGGTGAAGAGCGATCTGATTTCACTTGGTATTTCCAACTGGCGCCAGACAGCGGAAAGAAGAGAGGAATGGCGCTCTATAATTGATTCGGCTATAATCGCGTAAGCGGTGCCAACACCAATAAAGCGCGGCAGTATTGCGTACTATGATGCCAAGGTTCGAGTCCTGGTTTGGCCGTTCGGCAGGGAATGTGAACCCCTCCGAGTGCATCTGTGACATGATATAAAAGCTCCTTATAGAAAACATCAGGAGCCGGTTTAGGACCTTCCATTTGTTGGAAAAAAACAAAAGCACTAGATTTATTTAAATTGGATCCGTTGCGACTCTTATGGGATTCCAGGTTTTACTAGGAAATCGTGAGCGGATAGAAACAGTCAACCGAAACTTAACATTATAAATTCCACAAGTGCCCAGCCTGAAATAGGAGTTTTGCCGCTGATTTCTGTTGCTTAGATTTTACGGGTGGGTTTGCTCCTGTTGGGCTCCATACTATGAACTGCTGTGTGGTTTCTGGATCGTACTTATAGAACCAAGATTCGTCAGCAGTATCGACTTTACTAAAGTTGCCAGACTGACTATTTTCGAGTTTGTTTAGGAAAAGTTGAGCAAAATGCACTCGAATCTCTTTTTGGGCCTCATTTAAAATTCGTGGTACCCATCGAGGAGATTTCTTCGTGTATCCTAGATGATTACTTAATATTCCTTCAATTCATTAGCAATCATTTCTTGTCTTAATCGTGTGTCTTCGTCAATTTTGGACTTCACCAGACCTATAGTGACGTCATTAGTGGAAGATTTTTGGTCGATCTTCTCCGGGCTCGTCCACTACGCAAAAATTTCCACTCTGGAATCTTCGGAACAATTTAGAAATAGTCTTTAAAGACGGTGCAAACGTTCCTTATGCAATTTGGCATTCACTGAGTGTTTTTATTGGCTGTAAATTGCGCCTAAACCCGAAGAGAATCACATGGCGCATTTCTGTTTGTGTTGGTAGTGGAATTTCGTCTGACCTATTCTCAGCTAGCTTGCGTTTTCTCGTCTCTATTTTAGTCATATCGAACTAGATTCAAGGTGCCTGGTCCATTTCCAGAAAAAATAGTATTTCCTTTAGGCATCTCACCCAAAAATTGAACTAAGACGAACCATAAAAAAAAGGAATTTCAAGCAAAAGGAACTATAAATACGATTTTTGTAATGGATGAGTACCTGGTAGTCTTCCTGCTAATCCAAGTAAAAGCCAGCTTTGTACCAAATTTCAAGTGAACCGAACCACATATATGGTATGGTTTTTTCGAATCGATCAGTACCTGGTTCATTACTCGAAGAGAAGACCATACTAACAATCGTTTCTACACAACCATATACTTATATGCATATATTGCAATGGAATTTACGATTTAAAAAAAATATATCAATGAAACTTTTATTTGACGCACACTGTAATCGATTGAATATAGTTTTGGGCATTACATATTCATCTACATACTTGTGTATGCACATATGTATGTGTTTTTTTTCTGCTTCATTCAACTGTTTTCTTCCGCCAAGTAGCTCATCGATGGCATTATGAAGATAACAATTTCAAGAGTCAACACCTACAAAGGGAATATACATATGTATATATGTATGTATGTACATATTTATAAGTATGTGTGTATGTATATTTTTTATCTAATAAAATATCATTAGGTGTCATATATTTTGAACCAGATATGAGTTCACTTTTTTTGTTTGTTTTTTTTTCTTACTTTTCTATGCGCTTTACCCTCTCACGTGTGATTTTTTTTTTTTTTTTGAGCGCGTTTCTATTTCCGTTATCCATATTTCTCTTTCATTGAACTTTTGTGCGGCCTTTTATTTGCCAAACGAATTACTGAACTTACATATACATACATACATACAATCGAGTGCTGTTATTTATGATATGTGTTTCATATATGTGTCATACATACATACGAGTAGAGCGGAAGCACATTGCGTGTGTGGTTCTCTACATATATTTTTGATTATTTAACTGTAAAGTGGATTTATTCTTATCATACCGTTATTTGTTATGACACATATGACTTTTCTTGTTCACTTGCTATTTTTTCTCTATCGGCGCTTTCAATGTCCTTCGCTTTTCTCTAAATTTTTCTGGGTGGTGTCATTGTTTCTGTGATTTTAAATGATTTTCTAAACGAAGAAATTGTAAGACACTGGTATTCTCCGCTGAGAAGTTACCACATTAAACAAAGAGCTCGACAGGACCTCGTTAGTAATCACTGTCTTGGATGATATGAAGAACAGGACAACAGGCTTTCAAGCCTCGCCCTTGACTTTGACATCAAATTCTATTCGGACGATAGAAACTTCACAGATAATTGCAGATAGATATGAGAATACCAGTAAGTAGCTCAGCATCACTTTTTCCTCTCTCTTCTTCTTCTTTTTCTTCTTCTTCTTCATTAGAGATGTTCAGAGAAACCCAAAGCAGTAATATTCTTGGCACCAACCAGCGGGTTTAGAAGTAAAACTTCAAACTGTTGCATTTTTATCTCTCCGCCTCTGCCTGCTGAAATAATCTAGAAGGTAAGTCTGACCGAACTAACACAACTGTATATAACAAGGATAACAACCGAGTGTACGTGTGCGTTCCTACTTTAATTTTGATTTATGTTTTCTCATTGGCTTAACGAGAGCAAATAAATTGGAAAATAAGGAGATGGTGTCCAGTAATTGTCCAGAACAAAAGAAACAAATTTTATTGGGATAAATACAAGGAGTATCTTTGTATGCGTAGAGAGAGCCAAACAATCATACATACTTATGTATGTATTTATTATATGCAAGGATGGTTGTTATTTGAAATTTCATTAATTTTCGACATTGAAAACGGCGCTTTTTTGTAGACAAATAAGCCTGATTATCTCTAAATAATAAAATTTTGAATGAAAAAGTGAATACATAATCTTTTTTTAATTGAAACAGTCTACATTTAAGTAAGAGCTAAATTCGAAAATCTTATACAAGTAGCGCCAATGAATACTGGCATTTCTTATAACCTTTCTTATTTTAAGAATTTTTACAGTAGTGGCATTTTAATAAGACATTCATAATCTATAATATTATTCTATGTACAACAAATATTTACTCTGACTGTAATGAAAGGAAATCAAACTTTCCCTCAGACAGTTTGAGCGCCATAGCACGCATAAAGCGAAGGCAAACACCGTTGGGTGAAATGGCCGATTTCAAAATCGGATGGTTTCAAAGTGAAAATATGGTTTCATGAAAATAATCCGTGCGGTTTTATAATTCGAATTCGATCAGCATCGGAATTAAATTGTGAAATATATTGCGATTTTAATTTTCCGGAATCTACCGTGAAGAAAATGCCAAATACGAATGACAGATAAAAAGAAATAACGATAACTACAGCATACACTAGAACGCGAGTATCGAATGTTTTGTGCATCGTAAGAATTTTTCAGAGCAGAGTAATCGGTAGGGTATATAAGAGATCGGTGATGCAAAATCAATTCCGATTGGTTTCAGAAAAAACAACATCAAAAATTTGCAAGTTCTAAAAATAGAACTGGAGTTTTTACTAGTTTTACCCCGATACGGCAACACTAAAAACGAAGAAGTACTAAAAATTAGCCAATCAGAAACGAACAGATGTTAAAGAAGAGAAAACTTAAGAGCAGAAAAAGTATTTAAGAAATTGAATGACATTACCAATTGGGATAAGTTAAAAATACAAGCACTGCAGAAAAAGACACAAAACCGTGTGGTAATTGTTGTGTAAAACTTGAATAAAATTGTGTATTTACACAAAGAATAAATAACTAAAGTATATAAATACATAGTCTTCCTTATAATTATAAAGAAAATACAATAATAACTGAAAAGTATACTTTTCATAGTCCCCGGTTTCCGCTAAAGCGGTCTAGAAGAATCTGTACAACAAAAATACTTGAGTGTAATCTAAAAGCGATAAGATGAAATTAATACTATGTAAGTAGGAATAACTTGTTAATTAATAACTGAAATACAGTTTCCTGTGTTTTTGATTAACTTTCAATACATGCATGTCCTTATCTTTACAGCCACACTTGTGCTAGTCGCTTTGGCCACAGTGCCCCTGCCGGCTTCTGCTTTATATTCGCCAAGCGATGACGTGGTGGAATTAACGCCCTCAAACTTCGATCGTCTCGTCATCAATGATGATGCTATTTGGGTTGTCGAATTCTTTGCGCCATGGTGTGGCCACTGCAAATCTCTAGTACCAGAATATAAGAAACTAGCCTCAGCTCTAAAAGGTGTAGTTAAAGTTGGTTCCGTCAATGCTGATGAGCATCGTTCATTAGGCGGACAATATGGTGTTAAAGGTTTCCCAACCATTAAAATATTCGGCGCTAATAAACGTTCACCAACCAGTTATAGCGGCCAGCGCACAGCTAAAGCAATTGCGGAGGCGGCACTTGCTGAAGCTAAAAAGAAGGTACAAGATGTTTTAGGTGGCGGCAGCAGCAGCGGCGGTAGTAGTGGCAGCGGTAGCGGTTCGGATGCCGTCATTGAGTTGACTGATGACAATTTTGACAAACTGGTTTTGGAATCGGATGATGTTTGGTTGGTTGAATTCTTTGCACCATGGTGTGGTCACTGCAAGAACTTGGCACCCGAATGGGCTAAAGCCGCTAAAGAGTTGAAAGGCAAAGTTAAATTGGGTGCATTGGATGCGACAGTGCATCAGAGCAAAGCTTCGGTGAGTGATGAAATTAATAATATTTAACAGTGAGGGTTTACTTCACCCATTTAGCCATTATATTTTCATATTTTATTATAAATTATTTATATATAATAAGATACGACTTTATTCCTTTTCCAGGAATACGGCATTCGCGGCTACCCCACCATTAAATTCTTCCCCGCCGGCAGTAAGAGCTCTAGTGATGCCACCGAGTATGATGGCGGACGAACTGCTTCCGATATTGTCAGCTGGGCGCTTGATAAACACGTTGAAAGTGTACCACCACCAGAATTATTGGAAATTTATGATGAAACTTCCTTTGATAAAGCTTGTGAGGGTAAACCACTTTGTGTCGTCTCCGTACTGCCACATATTCTCGATTGTGATGCTAAGTGCCGTAATAAATTCCTCAATACACTCCGTGAATTGGGTGAAAAGTACAAGCAAAAACTATGGGGCTGGGCCTGGGCTGAGGGTGGTGCACAAAGCGGTCTAGAAGAATCCTTGGAAATTGGTGGTTTCGGTTATCCTGCTATGGCTGTAGTTAACTACAAGAAAATGAAATTCTCCGTGCTGAAGGGCTCATTCTCTAAGGACGGCATTAACGAATTCCTACGTGACATTTCATATGGTCGTGGTCATACCGCACCTGTGCGTGGCGCTAAAAAACCAACAATTGTTGCTGTAGCACCATGGGATGGTAAAGACGGCCAATTGCCTGCTGAAGAGGAAATTGATTTGTCTGATGTTGATTTGGATGACACAAAGGATGAACTGTAATTTGTTCTGAGCTAAGAGACACATACATATGTATGTATTTTGTGAAAAGCCAAAACTAAATATGTTATACAAGGAGCGGAAAAAATATAAAACCACCAAAAGAAAAACTTAAATGAACTTCAGTTTATGTTCAAATCTTTTTTTATACTCTACTTAAATGATCATGTGGCCATGACAGTGTTTTTAATTGTCATACCAATATTGGATTCTTAAAAAAATTATGCAATTGCATTTACCTACATACATGTATATGATCGAGTGTAATTATATCCTTATACTTAATGAGTTATTGTAGTAGCCAAGTGTTATAAAATTCCTCCACACAACCTAGTTTAGTTTTATAATAGATTTAAAAATCCCAAAACATCTAGTTTTAAAACTATTTAACTTAAATATATATTTAGAGCCAACATAAAACAACTTACAACTGATTACAGATTAATATTTTTTCTATTACGAATTTGTGAGCTCAATATATGTACGTATGTTTATGGAAATGAATAAAGTAATATTTAAACCCAAACCTGGCATAATATATGAATTTCTAGACGGCATTAAAGTATCGATCCATCCCTGAAAGGAAAGAATGAAAAATAGGTTTTAGTATTCTAGTCGTCAAAGACTAATTGGATTGGATGCTTTTTTACGATCTGATGCAAAGCACGCCACAGCCGCACGTGCAAATTGATTTTTTTTTATTATGATAAATCTATGGGAACATAGTTCCGTCCACTGCAATTAAATTATACGACATAGCATTGATGTTTATGATCTTTATCTTATATCTGAGGTTAGGTTTCACACCGGAAAGTCTGTTTGCCGCAAGAGGGAAAACAGTACATATTTGCAAGTTATGAGCATTCCACCAAAATCATATTTTGGAATAATTATTTAGAGGAAAGAAAGATGGCGAATAAACACAAAGTAGTGTGTATTCACATCAAATACGAACTACATATTTGGAATTTTTTGAGATTTCTCCAGAAATGTATATGTAGTACATATCTACTTTTTAAGTGTCTACATACATAAATGTCATAAAAGTGGTAGCTAACAAAACGTGAGTTTGATAAATTCTTATAAGCAGCGCCTAGTCATTATTTGCGCAAAACCACATTTTCTTTTTTAATTTCTTTTTAAAATAATAAGAACGCAACAATTGTTTATTATAAAAAGACAAGAGAGTATATTTATTTAAGTATTTTTTGTATACATAAAGTTCATATCAAAATGCTAGTATAAAAATCTATATACGCATATGTAATAATAAACAAATTACACACTATAGTACTTGTAAATATGCTAGGTCTTGTATATAGATAACTCTATATGTATATCATAAAAAATGCAGTTTTGTATATAAAACGTTTTAAACAAATTGGCATGTCATTCGAGATTCTTCCTTTATCCAGATTTAAATTGTCGTAGCTTATAGGAGAAACTTACAACAAATACGGGTATGAAGAATGTATATTACCATATATGTACTTATTAATAAATGCTATTTATTCAATATTCTCCATATAAAATATTCAATATTGGCAGTACATGTATATGCATTACAAAAAAGTATGGAATTTCTGTGATGTTACGAAAGTAAATTAACCATTAATGCTTTTGTGAAGTTTCTTCAGTTTTGTCTACATTTCCCATATTATATTCGAGTGGATTTACTTATTTATGCTGGAAGTATTGGCGGTGGCTTAAAACTATGTGAAATGGTATAAAATATATGTATTCCAAAATGGAACTTAAAATATTTACTGGTTATATGTTCTGTTTATGAATTTAAATACGTTTGTTCCTTTAACACAACCTGGAGTGTCACTAAATTATTTAAATATGTCTAATATTAGCTTTAAGTATATTTATGTAAGTACTTATATGTGTTTTTAGCATCAATTGCATGCAAAGGCAAGATTCGACTATTGTTTTTGGCAAAAAAAAATATAAAAAAACGAAAGGTATAATTAATTAATTAAATTTCTATCAACTTAATTTCAATAGAATGTGTTGCGTTGTCTGCAGTTGCTCCACCAAAAAATTTCAACCGCATTAAATTTCACGTAAAAAGTATTAAAAAGTATGTGTTGAATATTGGCACATATACAAATATTTTTTTGCATAAGTAGAATATAAATTCAAAGTAAAAGTTGATGACGCATCAGCTGCCAATAACTTAATAGTAGCTGCGCGAGTTTTATAGGAAACATTGAAATAATAAAATCTTACTACCAAACCTTAACCCTAAATTTTGCTTTAAAAATTAATGCTAGTTTAAACTATATGCTAAATAGAAAAGTAGAAAAAATATTTTTGTAGTCTTTCAAGTTGCCTAAAATTTTTCAAAACATTTATCATTTAGCGTTTTTCACAAAACACACACAATAAATGACCTCTCACAATGTTTTTCTCCTCTCAGTGCTTTTGATCTACTGGAAAATTTTCTATCGATTGAATTGAACGTGATGTAGCTGAGGTAATTGTGGACGAAACATCCATGAAGCGATACTTTTTCTCATCACGACACAAAAGTGGATAACACATTATGCCATAGTAGAATATAAGGCAAGCCAAAATTATGAAAAAGATTATCGCGATTATACCAAAAGTTGAAAAGCCCGACTTCCTGTCCAAATATTCTTTTGGCGTTTGTGGTGGTTCAGTTACTTGTGGTGCTGGCGTTGGTTGATAGCCACCATAATAGCCACGACGTCCTGCAGTGCGACCCGCATTTATGGTTGTAAAGTGGCAGGTAGCTGCAGTAAAAATTGTAAAGTAAATGAGTTTTGATTCGGTCCAGACTGTAGGAGCAGAATTATACAATCACTTACCAATTATGCATAAAGCAATCACAAAAGCGTTTTTACACATTTTGTTTGCAAAAATCTTTAATGTTTTTAACTGGTACACTTGTTGATATTTTCAGCGGCGAACAATGGATATTTTTTAGAGCTCCTTGTCTGCTAAACTTATTTGTTAATATTTGCTTTTGGCCCTCTGCTGCTTCTTCTGATTCAAGGCAAACGCGTTTATGTCGGTGCTGCCAATTGGATAATTGGTAGGATAAATTCCAAACGTGCTGCCACCCAGCGCTAATGTTAAAACATTATTAGAAAAAGTTGTCAACAAATATTTAAAATTTTAAACCATGTAACTCCGCGACTCCGCTGAGGGGAAAAGGGGATAAGAACATATAAAAGTTATGCTGACCCTTCTAAGGGGAAGAAAATGTTGAGAGCGACACTATTTTCAAACGAAAACTCTGTTAAATAAAATAATTGCATTTATTTTTAAACGATCAGTACTTTGTTTAGATAAATTCATCTCATTTGATTAATTTGTGGTGCAAATAATAAAGTGGCCCCACATTTCACTAAATGCTTTCGCAACATCTTCTGTCTTCAATCTTAATGTTTTGTAATATGGTCACGTGGTTTATAGACGTTCACATAGGAAGTGAAGAGCTGGAGTGTATCAATAGGTGCGACAGACTACAAGTATAATCTGCATAAGATGGCTTTATTTGAATTAACTCGTTCTTTTTTTTTTGCTATTGTGAATGGGGAAGTTACGTTCGCCACTGTCAAAAGAAGCTATACAAGACCGACAATGAAGAACAATATCAGCAAGTGTAACAATTTCAACACTAAATATCCTGTTAAGGCTTATGCTTGCAAATGCATTACTTATTTTGATATTATTTTATAATATTAGTAGAAGTTATCTTTTAAATAAGTATGTTTTTTTTAATTTTGCCTTCCATTTTAAATTCAAAATTTTATTTAAATCAGCTGATAATTAAATGTGCATATGTACATACATATGTGCTGTCTGTCATGGGTAAAAATTTGCATTTGATACAACTTAACTCAGCTGGTATGCCCCCCCCCACAAGGGCAGTTCATAATACGCGCTTTTAGGCTTCCCTCGAATAACATTTTTTTAAACGCATCTTAGTTTAATTCTTTTTTTTTTGTAATAAGCTCTCTACTATATTATTTCTCGACAGTGTAGACCATTGTGAATAGCTGGAAGATGAGTTCCCTGCAGGAATTTCTCTTCAACTCAGTTACATGATGATGAATAACAACTACAGACATATACATATACTGTTTATATATGTTTACTTATGTATATATCTTGTAAATGTATATCTTGACATATTGATAGCGAAATTTTGACCTCCGGTAAACTTCCACTTAGAACAACACACCTTTACGTTATCACATTTTATTTTAGGTGAAAATTTCTACATACTCACAAATATGTAAGGCATAATAAATTACTGATAATGAACAAAAAAACGAGGCCACGAATATTGATAAATAGAATAACCAACTGCGCACTGAATTTAATTATTTTTAATTGTTTTCCAATAGTTTGTTTGCTTGCTGGTAATTGTTTTCTTTTTCGCCTTAAATTATCTATCTAAAATGTGTTTAGAATTCAGGTATTTTAAATGCTACGCAATTTTTTTAAAACTCAAAGTGTCTACATACATATGTACAAACATTTACTTTGAATTTTAAGTAAAATTAAGTCAAAAAATGTTAGTAGAATAAAAGTATTAGGAAAGAAAATCAATAAAATATAAATAAATTAGATAAATATTAAAAAAAGAAGAATTATGAAAAAACTAGCAGTTTTATGGCAGTCAATGAACGCACTTTTATAGAGCCAGGTCCTTCTCTACTTAGTCTTTCCAACGGAGTGGAGGTCTTCATCTTCCTCCGTTTCCTCCTCTACGACTTCAAAGTTATGAGTGTCAACAGTGACGTGGGAGCCGAGTCGCGAATGCGATGACTGTTTGTTTGATGACGGGAGATATTTCGTCTTGCCCTCGTTCACTACCAGACCCATATTCTTCACTTCCTTATCCAGTCTGGAGAAAGTAGAACTCACGGCGTGGTTGTTGACGCCAATAATGTCAATATCATCGGCCTATACCAGCAGGTATGCACTCTTATAACTCCTGAATTCAGCTCTGAAGTTCTTAATATTTTCTCCAGTAACAAATTAAAGAAGTCACACGATAAGGAATCAGCTTGTTTGAAACCTCGTTTAATATTGAACTGTTCGGAGAGGTTCTTCCATATTCTGACTGCGCTTCGGTGTTGTCAGTTTATACAGCCGTATAAATCTTGAGAGCACCATAGATGCAGCTCTTTAAATCGACGAAGAGATACTGCGTGTCGATCCTTTCGCGGGCTATGGTGAATATCTGCGTCAGAAGTGAATTCACCAGATTTAAAACCAATTAGTTATTTCACTGTGGGCTTTAGCCTTTCAGAACATACTATCCAATCGCAGGGTATGCCTGTGTCCGATCATATTCTGCAAAAAGGATAATGCATGCACCTTGTAAATTATTCACTATTGTATTTGAATAGCTCGGCCGAGTATCCATTGGGTCTCGCAGCCTTATTCGAGATAGGCAGCCTGTTTGCTTTCAACTGCGGCGCGACACGGCAATCCTCATCGTACCAATTGATTTTTTTCTTACCTGTACCTGTACCTGCAGCTGTTTGTAGAGAGCTTGAAGTGCTGTCTCACAGTTACCTTATACCGAGTTGCTGATGGGTGCTCTTAGGAAGCAGATGTGCAAGACAATGGTCCAAGTCGATGTTGTCTTCGGAGCTTATACAAGTCAAGAACACTGGAGACATGACGTCCGTCTATCACAACTTCATTGATATGATTGTGAGTATTTCGATCTGGAGACGTTTCCTCGTGGAGACTGCTTTTTCCGATAGTTGTGCACAAGATACTTTCTTTACCTATCATAAGTACACTCGCGGTGCTCATAAAAGGCATCCTTGGTCGCATCGTCCTTCCACCACCGTCGGGGCGTTGGCGTAAATGAGAGAAGAACTTCGCTTTGATGCAAATTGTGGGGAGAAGTTCATCTACCGCAGTGAATGTCAAGACTCGGCGCCTGAGTCTCTTTCTCATCACGAATTTAACACCAAATTTACACTTTACGTGTTTGTTGAAGTGTGCCGGTTTTACTAGTAGATGTCGCTAGCAATATGTATAAATTTCTATGATTTGGCATGTATGTAATTTTTTTCTATTGACATTAACCTACAAAAATACGCAAGTCACATTCCGCCAAAATAATAGCGTCATATTTGTTTACCTCAGTGAATATGTCGAGTTTCGTTCCAAGTAAATCGCATTTGCGGCATTCGTTGCTTTTCTTATTTCATTAAAAGAAAAAGCAGCTGAAGCTCACCGGTTGCTGGTAGAAACTTATGGTGAACATGCTCCAGTGATTAGATCATGTGAGACATGGTTTCGTCAATATAAAAGTGGAGATTTCGATTTGACAGACATTGAACATCCTGGTGCAGCGAAAAAGTTCGAAGACGAGGAGTTGCAGGCGTTATTGGATGTTGATCCAACCCAATCGCAACAAAAATTGGCAGAAACACTACATGTGACTCGAGGAGCAATTTGCAACGTTTAAAAGCCATGGGAAAGATCCAGAAGTATGGAAAATGGGTGCCACACCAGCTGGACGATAGACAAATGGAAAATCGAAAAACCGTTTGTGAAATGCTGCTTCAACGATTCGAAAGGAAATCTTTTCTGCATCGAATTGTCACGGGGGACGAAAAATGGATTTATTTTGAGAACCCGAAGCGAAAAAAATCATGGCTTTCCCCTGGTGAAGCTGGCCCATCGACTGCAAGGCCAAATCGCTCTGTGTTTGGTGGAACCAGTGTGGTGTGGTGTACTACGAGTTGTTAAAACCTGGTGAAACGGTGAAGACGAATCACTACCGACAACAAATGATCAATTTGAATCATGCGTTGATCGAAAAACGGTCGGAATGGGCCCGAAGACATGGCAAAGTTATCTTGCGACATGACAACGCGCCGTCTCATACCGCTAAACTGGTGAAAGACACATTAAAAACACTCTCCAGACCTCGCCCCGTCCGACTATCACCTTTTCGCATCGATGGGACACTCCCTTGCAGAGCAGTGAATCGCTAATTTTGAAGAAGTCGAAAAATGGCTCGTCGAATGGTTTGCCTCGAAAGAGAAAAAGTTTTTTTGGAATGGTATCCACAATTTGCCTGAGAGATGGGCGAAATGTGTAGAAACCAATGGTCAATACTTTGAATAAAAAAATTTTGAGATTCCTCTGAAAATTAAGTGTTTTCTTTATCGAAAAAACCGGCAAATTTCAACTAACACACCTGGTACATACAGTCACACTTTAAGAGCACATAAGAATCTACTGAATATTTATAAATTACAATAGAATCATGTAGCACGTACATAAATATACACATATTAATAAATGTATGCAAATGTAAGTACTATGTATAGGTGAATGTTTATAAATAGAGAACTTGTTGAATAAAGCAAATCAAGCAATAAACAAGAGAATATGTAAAAACTAAAGAAAAACGTATAAATGTATATATATACGAGTATGTTTCACTATATAAGCGTGTAGCTTTATTTTTATTGCTATGTAGGTATGTATATAAAATTGTATATTAACAAATTTTGAAGGAAAACAAACAAAGGCGTAGTACAGAAATCAAAATAAAAAGCGCGATTAGAAGCCGGCACACATTAAACGTAATATGAGGAGGAAATAAGCAAAAAAAATACCTATATATTATATATTTATGTATGTATGTTAGCACATGTTTATAGCTGTGTGAAGAAGCAATGCTGAAATGTATTTACGTATAAGATCGTGTTGGTCAGATGAGTTAATGTTCTACATCACCAGCTGTTAGATCATCTTACATACACGTACATATGTATCGGTTGGTGAGATATATACATACCCTATATGTAAGTTTTGTATTGAAAAGTATTGAAAATTGTAGGTAAATAAACCAAAAGCTGAATCTTTATACTCCATAGAGCACATGTTCGAGGTGCTCGGAAAATTCCAGCAACAATTTATGTTTGAAAACATTAAATACATATATATTTAGCAACAATTTATGTATGTATACGAAAACATTTTATATGTACATATCTAATGTTAATTTTTTCTTAAACAATATTTTATGTAGCATTATTTAAAGCAAATGGAATTATACATAGTTGCTTGAAAAATTTTCGCCTCAGTGAAAAAAAAAATCTTTACATGCATACATATGTACATACATATTGCTAAAGCAAAGTAATATTTTTACTCTAAAAATTTTTGAATTTAATTTACAAGTGTTATAAAAAAGGTATATATGTATGTACATATGTACACGTATGTACCTATATAATTTTTTTTTTGCATATAAATATATACATATACATACATACAAAACTAGATAAATATGCCCATTTTATAACACACATAAATTAATAAAAATTCATTTCAAAAATTTTTAGAAAAAAAAAATATTACTTTACTTTAGCGATATATGTATGTATGTATGTATATACATATGTATTCACCTAACCTAGTATGATTAATTTATTATTACTGCGTAAATTCTTTTCAATTTATATGAACGTTTCAGCTGTATAAATTTAATTAATACATATTAAAATACATCTATATTAACAGATAGATAACACTTGTTTTATAAAAAAAATAAAATGAAATAAAAGTAAAAATAAAAGCCAAGAAAATGTATACATTGTATATATGGTACATATACGATTGCATGCATATTTTTATAAAAGAGTATAACTTTCAGCAACGTAAACTGTTTTAAAATTGTGAAATGACAATACACACATGAATACCTATATGTGTACATATGTATTTAGTTGCAATTATTATTTAAACATATTGATTTATTTGCGCAAAATGAATATACTGTGAATATACTGAAGCAATTTCTTTTATTATTTTTTAAAGGGGCAATGAGTCATATAACAAAAGATATGTACCTATATACTCGTATGTATGTACTAACATCAATATAAGAATTCATTTCTTAGGGCTGAATACAAAATTTATCATTTTTCGATCTTTTATTTTATTTTAATTTAATTTATTTTATTATATTATATATTTTTTATATTATTATTATATTATTACTATTTTATTATTATTTTATTTTATTTTATTTTATTTTATTTTATTTTATTTTATTTTATTTTATTTTATTTTATTTTATTTTATTTTATTTTATTTTATTTTATTTTATTTTATTTTATTTTATTTTATTTTATTTTATTTTATTTTATTTTATTTTATTTTATTTTATTTTATTTTATTTTATTTTATTTTATTTTATTTTATTTTATTTTATTTTATTTTATTTTTTTTTTATTTTATTTTATTTTATTTTATTTTATTTTATTTTATTTTATTTTATTTTATTTTATTTTATTTTATTTTATTTTATTTTATTTTATTTTATTTTATTTTATTTTATTTTATTTTATTATATTATATTTTTTTATATTATTATTATATTAGTGCTATTTTATTATTATTTTATTTTAATTTATTTTATTTTATTTTATTTTATTTTATTTTATTTTATTTTATAATATTTTATATTTTTTTATTTTATTTTTTTTTTTTTATTTTATTTTATTTTATTTTACTTTACTTTATTTAATTTCATTTTATTTTATGTTTTTTTTATTAATTTTATTTTATTTTATTTTATTTTATTTTATTTTATTTTATTTTATTTTATTTTATTTTATTTTATTTTATATTATTTTATATTTTTTTATTTTATTTTATTTTATTTTATTTTATTTTATTTTATTTTATTTTATTTTATTTTATTTTATTTTATTTTATTTTATTTTATTTTATTTTATTTTATTTTATTTTATTTTATTTTATTTTATTTTATTTTATTTTATTTTATTTTATTTTATTTTATTTTATTTTATTTTATTTTAATTTATTTTATTTTATTTTATTTTATTTTATTTTATTTTATTTTATTTTATTTTATTTTATTTTATTTTATTTTATTTTATTTTATTTTATTTTATTTTATTTTATTTTATTTTATTTTATTTTATTTTATTTTATTTCATTTTATTTTATTTTATTTCATTTTATTTTATTTTTTTTTTCAATTTTTATATTTTTTTATTTGTTTTAATTTCATGTTTTATTTGAATTTATTTTATGCGAATTTGGGAGTTTGAGTCCTGGTCCTACCAACATCCAAAAATTATAAAAAATAAATTTAAATAAAAAATTAGGTTGAATTCTCTAAATGCGGTCGCCACCCGGCAGGGTATGTCATGCGGTAACAAAGCAGCAACTATGTATGTGTTATATACAATTTATTTTATATTATTGTAATTATTATTTTATTTCCATTAATTCAACTTAATTTTGTTTTGGTTATGATCAAAAACCGAACGTCTTCCATCGAAATTTCGTAAGCAATTGACGGTATTCTGAGCAAAATAGCGGACTCAGCAAGTTTGGCTTGCTTATTTTTGTATACGCTTATATACATACGTACATATTTATTTTTTCAAAACATATCTAAAGTGTAGCAAACAAAGCTTTTATTAATTCGGTTTTGACATAGACATACATATGTACATACACGTATCAAATATTGTTAATTTGCAAAAAATGTCAATTAAAAATGGTTTTTATTTAAAGGAATTTTCCGCCAAGTATTCAACTCGACATTTTAGAATTTTTTCACGTTTTTAGAACATGTGATTTTTTATTTCGTTTATTTACATTCAATCACATACATAGGTACATATATACAAATGCATATTGAAATTTTTCTATGCATTAAAATTTGCTTCCCCTTAAAATTCAAAAAAAAAAATATTAATACTAAACTGTTGTGCAGCTTGGCTTTTGACTTTCGTGCAATAAATTCCAAAACCTGTTCCGCATTTCGTTTCCGATATATTTATGAATATATGAACATATTATATACATATATACATTTATATGTGAGTATGTATGACATAGATAGAGTCCGTTTTCCGCAAAAAGAGGAATAGGTTTTTATAAAATATTTCTTAGCGCCAATCAACAAGATATGTTTCTATTTTTACAACTTTCCAAATTTAGCACACAACGTTGAGGAATCCTGATTACCGCCGTGGTTGAAGAGGTGTACCATAAAACCAAACCCCTGCGGGTTAGGGGTTCAAGAATTTACCCGCGGTAAGGCATGCCTGTCGTAAGAGGCGACTAAAATCCAATAGTTCCCGCGACAGTCGGGTCTTTATACCGGAACGACCCGGATTTTTTATCCGGCCAAGGACTGTCATTCCCGCAACATTCCCCAAAAATTACTTTGAGGAATATTTTTGCGGCTACAACAACAACAACAACAACAAGAGGTGTACCATGAGCTACCTGAGTTCAAACATGTTAGATCTTTGATATTGCAGTAGACTAAATTCTTATCCATCCAGACTTGACTCCGACATATCCAACGTATGTCCTGTAGGCAATGAGTCTAACCACCTCTTTGCATGCCCCCTGGAACGAACTCATATAACCCCACTTTTACTCTGGTCCGAACTTGTCGAAACAGCTCGTTTCCTGGACCGGCCGTAAGATGACCTCGATGACTTAGACTGATTTAGCCTGCATCTAAGTGGTGTTAGTGAACCGCTACAACAACAAAAACAACAACACAGTTTTTGATTTTAAGAAAAAAAAATTTTATAAATTTTTGCCACTTTAATTTTAAAGTTCAATGACCGTTTTATATGATTTTGATTGAAAACTTTTCAAGATTTTGAGTTTTATTTATCTAAAAATAAAATTTTTATGTAAAGGCGTACGGATTTGCAAAATTTATTAAATATTTTCGCTGCGACCTTGATGAAATTCACAAGCGGCATCGATTTAAGGTATGTACATATGTATGTTGGATTTCAATTTCCTTATTCTATAAAAAGGAAAACTTAAAAACCACACCCTGTGCCCAAGACGCATTAGCACAAAAGTGAATTTCCTGAGAATTTATAAATTTAATTTTTTTCGAAAAATTATTTACACATATGTATACAAAAACAACAGCCAGATATTATTCATAAAAATCTAAGATCAAATGTGGAATTTAAAGGAGAAAAACCAATTGCGCTGATTACACAGGGTGGCGAAAATGTTTAAATTTTAGAAATTTTCGCAAGGAGAAAATTTCAATTTTTTTATAACCTGTTTGATATATTTGGATTAATATTTTATTTATTTAATATTTATTTACATACATATATTTGCAAATATGTAGCACATGTATATATGTATGCCTGTAATTGTTTGAGTTACAAATTTATGTATTTAGAACGAAAGCAAATTTTAATTATTAAAATAATAATTATGTATAAAATATGCTAGAACATACACGCATGCATACATACATATGTCTAGAGTGTGGGTGTGCAAATTTATGTGGTATATTTCATATGTAAATATGTATTGTTTGTATGCATGCATATGTATATGTAAAAAAAATGTACGACCGCGATAAAACAAAAAAATTTCAATTCTACAAACACAATCAAAGAACAACAACAATAATAAAACAAAAATAAAAATTATTCTCTTAAGACGCGTTCATCACTGCGAGTGCAATTGAGTTCAGCGAATACACACACATTTACATATATGTTTATTTACAACAAAATCAAAACATCAGCCAGCGCCAAGGCGTTCGGTAGTTTATTTATAAAAATATACAACAACTACATAAAGAGCATGCAAACAAACAAAACAAAACAAGTGGAATTAAATACAAGAAAAAAAGAAGTGAAATACTAAATTTGTCAAGCGGAAAACAAATGTTTACCGTTATAACACGATGCATTTGTGCATATGCAAATACATATGTATTTACGTATATAAACATTTATTTACAGATTATATATTTTCATACAAATTCATTAATAACAAATTAAAAAATAATATGATTATATTCTTATGACTGACAAAGTTTTTTTTTCGAAATTGAGTTCCTGTAACTATAAAAAAATTATTAAAATATTTTTATATAGTAAGTGCATATATATAATTATATATTTATATATTATTTATATATAATTATATATTTTTTTATTTTTTTTAGCTTCTGATAACATTATTTTTTTCATTCAAGGTTGAAAGGACACTGCTTGCCCATTACTCAATACCGTTATATCACCTTGAGCAGGTTGTAGTTAATAATAACAGCATATTTGAAACTTAATATTGCTATTTATGCACAATTTTTCCAAAAATGCAAACTGTCGTTGTGACTGTTTCTTCTTGGAAAAGTAACATTATGCTTTCTTCCAACAAGAACAACACGATTCATGTAATATTAATGACATAAGAAGCTAAATTTTTGATAAAAATTATTCTTCTTATGTATGTACCATTTCGGTTATTACTCCAATTGTTGTTTATATTGGTTTCAATCAATAAAAATAAATATAATAGCCAAATATTTAATCCACAAAGAAACGAAAAATAGAAAGCTACCACCACCTGTTTAAATGAATAAAAGAAAAGTTTTTTTTAATTTTCAGTTTTGTTTTATTTTTTTTTAAATATTCATTCAATGAATTATAATTTAACTGCATACTTCTTACAGTCTCACAATGTTATTATGCTAATATAATAGTTATAAAAAAATAGTTAATATGAATATGAGAATTTATGTAATACAAAATAAAGTCAAAAACGGCGTCAGTACATTGCAGTACAGTTACAAATTTCGTGACGTCAAAATATTTGTGAGTTTACAATAGTTTATAAAAAAAAAATGGTATAAATGATTACGCAAATAAGAATTAATTTTCAAAGTTAACAATAAAAAAGGCAAAATATATATAACTTGCAAGAAAAAGAATACGTGTGTCTACAAATAAGTTACTTAAATGCTACAATGTTATAACGTTACAGCTAATAACAGTATCAAGTATATTAGAGTTTAATTTTTTTTCAAGTATTTTCAAATTTAAATGTAATTTTTGTATATTTATGTATATCTTTTAATATAGTTAAAGAGCGCTGCGTGAACAGCCACCCAACCTGCATACGCTGCACATGCAAATGGCAGTTTCTGCAAGTTGCTGGCCGTCACAGCACGCCGTTAATAATAATACTCCGCCGCTGCAAGCGCTCTGCCTCCACTAATTTTTTTTTCCTGGCTTTCGTTTAGACCAGACTAAACGTATAACTTGTTAGACTGTAACTCCGCCTTTCCTTTTTTGCTTCCTCTTTTATTCAATATATGTGTAACTCCACCTATTTCCGATTATCGCTTTCTTTTTAATTCCAAATTCTCCACCTTTTCTTTAGTATTTTTATTCAAAATATCTCTGCACTCGCGTCCAAAACTATTGTGTAGACTGTGGTTTCTTCTTACAACGCCACGTTTGCTTCTTCTTCTGCTTTTGCTGCTGCGTTTCCTTTTCAATTTTTATAAATTTTATAACTTTTTTTTGCTCACTAACGTTTTTGTACTTCTGCTTCCGTTGCCGTTGCTGTCGCTGCTGCTGCTGCTGCTGCTGCTGCACTACGACCTCACTACTTTGCACCCACTCTCAATTCTTGGCAGCGCACGTCTTTCGATTATTATTGGTATTCATAAATTTGGTTACTAATTTACGAGAATGACCGTTAGGATCAAAGTGATTGGTATGTTCACTAGCCTCCTTCTTGCTACGTTGTTTGCCGCTACGTCCCGAAAAGATGTGCTTATCGTGGTCGAAGTTATAGTGCTCGTATTCATCAAAATAAGCCTCAGACATTTTGTTGTTAAGTTTTGGTTTTGACTTTTGCAATGCAAAAATGGCAAATGAGATCTGGTTGTGTGTTTGTTTGTTGATTTCAATTAACACTTCTACTTGATTTCTCTATTTCTGACTCTTTTGACAGACAGGATATAACAACAAATACTTTAAGATTGTATTTTTCCCCAATTTATTTTGGTTTTAGCTTTTTTTTCCAGCTAAGTTGGTTGTTTAGCACGTCTTTACAGCACGAAATGTGTTATTCAATTAAACTGGATTTTTGCTGCGCACTTTCCTTTATATACCCATCGGAGAGCCGGTGCGAAAAGCGCCGTTTTTGACTTGTTTCTGCTGTTTGTAGTTTTGTTTTCGTTGGCATTGCCACTGTGTTGGATGCAGTGGTGTTAGTGTCGATGGTGCATTGTTGTTTTTGGTATTTGCTTGGGGCTCGCTCTCTACAGTCATACGTGTATCTCTCGGTCACATAAAATGGGAGACCGGTTGGGGGCTCTATCAGACGTCTCAACGTCTGTTGTAGTATTTCTTTGTTTTTAAATAATGATTTTTTTTAATTGCGCAGTTTGTTTTGGTTTTGTTTTATGGCGTTTTGTCGATTACATTGGTGCTCTTGAAGATATGTATATATGTATGTACATAGTACATTTACTTGATACATATGCGCTTAGACATAGTATGTATATATGTATGCATTTGCCTATTCCTCACAAACTGGCTTTGACCGCAACAGCTGAAAGCAAACGAGAGATAAAATCATAAATAAATAAATACATATGTATGTATATGTGAGCACAAATATACTTACATGCATATTTTTGTATATGTGTACCTTTATAAAAACCAAAACAAAAACCAAACTACATACAAACTTATCTGCATACAGTTTTTTCATATATATACGAGTATGTTTATATATGTACACTACACACATTTACTACAGCTCAATTCCAGCTGCCGTCATTCGCACTTATTTTGCTTTCCATACGCACAGGGTGCGTATCAGCTGTTCCAGAAAGTTGGAGTAACAACTGGAGTTGTTGTAGTAATTAAAGTGCCGGCACGGCGAGCATTTGATTTCCAATGCCGGTTTCTAATGCCACTTCAGTTCAAATTTCTAGAAACATCTGAGGTTAATATCCAACTATAGTAAATACATACATACACGTATGTACATATATCAGACACAAAAAATACTAATTTTGATACAAGATTTATTCAAAACTAAACTTTCGAAAATTGAAAAATACATCAACACAAATCAGTTGGAAAGATACCATAAAAATTATAATGTAAATAAAAATTGGCTAATGCATTGGAAAATGTTGAAATATGAGAATTTATTTATTTATTTACTAAAGGTTGATCAAAACAGCTTAACCAGTAACTCCGATATCTTAACTATTTTTTAATCCAAACTTTCAATGATTTCGCATTTTGTAAATTCAATTCAGCAGTGAATTTTATATATGCTTTAAACAATATGTATTATACATAGTATGTACGTATACTTGCATAATTTAAATTATTACAAAAAGAATTTCATTTCCTGCTATGAATGCACAAATTGTAACTAAAATCACTTCCTCTTCCTGTTTGAATAAAAAACTTTGTACACGAATACCGCCTTACAAACATAAGCGCAACCAGCCTGGAAATTATAAGCAATAGTAAAAAAAAAAAATTTAAATTTTAAAAGCGGTCCTTGAAAGTGTTATCGGCACTAAAATATCTAGCAACCTTGGAAATGTGAGAATGAACTACTTTCACATGCTTAAAAACATCAGCAAACTTATTAAAAATTATTTAAAGAAACAATACTATAAATTAGAACAAACAAGCGCAGTGTTTTTCATACCTACACACATTTATATGTATATTTGTCTAAAAGGCAACGTGATTAGGCGCATATACACACCAAAAATTAAGAATCTAATAAAAATACCTTGACCGATTTTGTTTTTATCAATCTATTCGCCGGTTTGTTTATTTTGATTTGATAATTATAACAATTGTTAATGTTGTAGTTAGAAGAGAGCAAATTAAAATATCGAATAGCCAAGAAGTTTGTAGAAGCTTACCTTGTAGCATTGTTTATATATACGTGTAAATGTATGTTTGTTGTTTAGCTACTTAACAAATAAAAATGTTTATAGCTCTGGAATTTTCTTATCAAAAACACTTGTATACACTTTCTTTTCGAAGAAACAGTCAATGACTCACAGCAATCAATGATATTTACACAACTCAACTTCTCTGATAAGCAGCTCACGTTTGCACACCTCATTGTTAACAATAAATTATTTTGTTTGAATCGTCCTTATACCTATTTCTACTCTGTGATGAACACTTCAAGGAAAGTCAGAGATTTAAAGCTGAAATACACCATCAAATATATCAATTTTATTATATTTGTGCGAGACCGGGAAAATTCTTTTGCAAAAAATTAAAAAATGGCGTCACTACTGAGAAAAACGGTAAATATTTCATTCAACATTTCCGACTAGCATCTACCGGGTGTTTAATATTCATTAACGTATTAAATTACCGCTCTAATTGCAATTTTGTTATTTTATTATTTAATTAAGTTAGAAATGGCAAAGAACGTATATTAATATACGTTCTTTGGAAATGGGTATCATTTATTATACCCAGCGATGTAGTTAAGTACAAATATAAAAATGTTTAAGTATATACTCTGTTATAATAAGATAACCATTAGATAATTAATTATAAATCGGAATCATAATTCATCTAATTTTTATCCGAACAGGAATATTGAAAGAATAATTAAGTATTTGGACGATATTCAGCAACATGAATCATAAGCCGTAATTATCAATTTCTACAGCAAAAAACTCCCTGACGTTGATTTCATTAATAAGAATGTAGTCATTTCAACTACCCTGTGCTAAACTCAACGCTTTGTTAACCACTCTGTAGTTCCGGCTGACAGGAAATTAGAAGTCTTCAGGGCGGATATGAATCGTTTTGTGAAAATTCTAAGTAAAAATTATTTTAGTTAATTTTTTAGTGTAAATATTGTTTAAAATTTAATATATAAAATACGAATAAACTCAAATTTATAAGTTAAAATGTGTTATAGCGTGTATATGAATGAAAATACGTAATTCGACAAAAAATAAAGATTTCTGAAATTCGTAATGAATGATAAATGTTTAGTACATCCCATATTTATTCGAAACATCAATAAAAAATAACAATGAAACGGTTTTCTGCTTAAAGAAAGTGGCACTAATTTCAATTACTTAACAGGTAAGTTAATGTATCATTATATTAAACAATATTGCTAATTGTATTTTTAATCAATATTTCCGACTCGTCCGCATTGGGTTTTGGCGCAATAGGCACTGGGCATTTCTTTTCTTGCTTCAAAATGGTTGTTTTGCGCTTGCGTGCTTTCTTGGATACCTCTTTGACTTTTAACTTTTCATTTTTAACGCCCTTTTTGCCGTCCATATCACCTGTGGGTAAAGGTGGCAAATTGAATTCATCACACATATTATTTTCGAAAGCATTTTCAACTATCTCTGGCAGCTCTAATTGCACCTCTTTCTCGGTATGCACTCGTTGTACATGTTCCTTCACTTTGTCAGACCGATGACTACTAAACGAGCATAATTGACATTTATATTTATTTAAGTCGTTTGCTGAATGTTTTAGCGCATGTCGTTTGAGATTTTTACTTTGACTAAATTTGCATCCACAAACTTCGCAAACAAATGGACGTTCTTGCTTGTGTGTCTCGATGTGTATGCGAAGATTTTCTTTACGATTGGCATGGTGGTTACAATCTGTATATGGACACTTAAAGAACTCGCCAGTATGTTGCAATTTATGAGATTTTAAAGCTTTCATATGTGTGGTACTGTAACCGCAAACATCGCAAAGCATCTTTTTCTCTTTATTATGCACAAGCATATGGTTCTTTAGACCTTGTTTCCATTTGAAACTCTTCCCACAGTTTTGGCATTGATGCGGTGTTTCAGTTGTATGCTTAGGCAGATGTATTGCGAGTGCAGCTCGATTGACAAAACGTGCACCACACTCCAAGCAAAAAAAAGGTTTTTTAATATTTTTCTCATGATGTTTGATGTGTGCTTCGTATACACGCCACGCGAGGAAGCCAACCTCACATAGCGAGCAGGTGAGGTGGGAGGGTTCACAACTACTCATATGGGAGATCATTTCCTGCACACGATAACATTTGAAATCACAGCCAATGCAATAATTGATTTTACTGTTAGAATTGGTGGCACGTGGATTCTTCAACTGGAAATTTAACATTCAATTATATGTATTTATAAATTTACTATCATACTTTCAAGATCACTTACTTTAAAGAAATTACTGGGATCCATAAAGAGATCTTTATTACACAAACTATTGTCTGCCTTCTTCTCAGCTACTGTCTTAACATTTTCTGCTTCCTCTGCTTGTATGTCTACTTCTTCTTTTACCACCGTCAAGTTACTGTCATTTACATCTGGTGACCACTGAGCACCCGGCATGTCAAATAAATTCATTAACTCTGTAACAGCTAACATCCCAGCCAATTGTTTGAAGTGTGTTTCGTGATCTTTTGCAATGGACACCACATCTTCGTAGAAAAACTCCATCATCGTGTGTAGACATTGTGCACAGCTGAAATTGTTTATAGTCACCTTCAGGGGATTGTGTATGGAAAATTGAAAAGATTTTTGCAGAAATTGTGGACCGCCAATGAAACGACTTTGTGCGCCAACAACGCAAAAGTGTCCATATTCCGTAATGCAATCATCACCAACCACATCCGATTCCAATTCAATTATTAAATCACAGTATTGTCCGGAACTACGTTGATTGTTCAGATAGTTGGAAACTTTTGAATGTAAAGGCTTGTGTAGAGTTGGTAATAATTCCAAAGCTCCATTCATTATCCGAAATTTTTTAACTTTCTTACAAGCAGCGGCTTCTATATTTATTTGTTTACTTTTATTTATTTAACGAAAAAAACAATAGCAGTCAGCTGTTCGAAAGGTACATGGTTGCATTGTGTGAAATAAAAAAGCTTTAGAAATTAGGGTAGTAGAAAAATATGAGAAATAAGTTTCAAATGAAAGGTCCACAAACTTGGATAAAACAGGGAGGGAATAAATTTCCATGCTACGATGACTCACAGAACGGGGGAAGGAGGTGAGAGCAAGATTAGTCACGATCTTCAGGTGAACATTTTGTTAAACAAAATAATTTTATTTGGTACATAGATGTTAATTTTTCAGAAGGAAAGAACTTTTTAAAAAAATATAAATTAATTAAAATCGTTTATTATATGCCTCTAAGTCACCGGGCTTCGTTGGGCCAACTTTCATCTTAATTTTCTGTAAAAGTAGACCAAATTGAGCTTGATCGATCAGATTGCGAATCACCTAATGAGAAATTCGATGTATGCAGAAGCGAAATGCTACCTTTTTGCTTGACCTACACTTGACGCACATGCATAACAAGGTTTGATCTCTGATGATTCCAGGCTTCCTTCCATAAGTCCAGTTATCATTAAAATTGTGGACTCGGACGTTGCAGGTGATCTCCTACTACGATTTTTGTAATTCACGTAGGCGCTTGATATCCACTCCCGAAAATAGCTCGACATACAAACTCGTGGCCGTATATATATATTTATATAATTGACACTTTGTAACCGCTGAAGCGATTTTTCGGCCGAGCTCCTCCTCCAATTTGTGGTTCTGCGTCTTGATGTTTTCCCAACAAATGGAAGGACCTGCAGTTTATACCAAGCCACCTCCGAACGGCTGATGGTTTTTTATGAGGAGCCTTTTTTTCATGTCAGAAATACACTCGGAGGGATGGACATTCCCTTCCGAGGGTCGACCGCAATTAGAAAATTTAACTTAATTTTTATTTTTAAATTAATTTTCTATAACTTTTGGATGTTGGTCGTATCAGGATTTGAACCCTGGGCTTCCAAATGGCAGTATGTAATACTAACCACTCGGCTACCACGGCCACCCAGCATGCAGTATTATATAAAATACATATATATTAGGTCAAGTATAGTACTAGTGTTACGTGACGCATCATGTCATGAAAACGTGTTTATTTGCGCTAAAAGTTTGTCTTTGACAGTTTTTCGATTGATTGACTCAGTACGTTGTGAGCGCTCGTCAAAGAGAAAATTCGCTATATTTTGCAATTTTTCTCCGATCAAAGACCACGAGCTGCTCCTCTATGGCCAAATGCTCGATTCGGCCCTCTACTGCCAACAACTGGACCGCTTGAAGGTAGCACTTATCCAGAAGAGGCCATCTTTGATCAACAGAGGCCAAATTGTGTTCCATCAGGACAACGTCAGGCTACACACGATTTTGGTGACGCGCCAGAAGCTCCAGGAGCTCGGATGGGATGTCCTAATGCACCCACCTTATAGTCCGGACCCGGCACCAAGTGATTACCATCTTTTCCTATCCATGGCGAAGGCGCTTAAGGGTGAGAAGTTGGCCTCAAGAGAGGCCTGTGAAAATTGGCTCTCCGAGTTTTTTGCCTTACGGACAAAACGTCGCATATTTGACTTAAATCGGGCAAACGTACACAAAGTTATCATATTTTAAAATTCAATCAAAAAATCCGAACGAACTTTTTACTCAACCTAATATATGCTGTATTATAAGATTAATTTATGTAATTTGTGGCACCACTCTAATATGGAGAATGCAAATTTTCCGTCACAATTGAGATAAAAAATAATACATACAAAGGGTGTCTTTTTTAGATGTATGATTTTCAATAAGGCAACACTTTCTTCGGAGTTAATCTTTTTGACAGCTGTAACTCAGCTTGGTTTGCCATTTTATATGGCATCGCCAAAATAGTTGTTCGCTGCGTCTAATATTCGGATGACATAATCGCCCAACAGAGTGCGCATCAAAGACGCCATTGCTGTATCGAAGAAGACTAGAATCTATTGAATTGGAGCTGTTCCTATCCACTTGTATGTGGGCTTACAAAATCCAATTCTCACATTCGATGAAAGCTCACTTTTGGTGAGTACCCAACAAACAACATTGCCGCATTTGGAGTGATGATAAGCCACTAGCCATTGCTGTGACGCCATTAAATCCATCCTCAAAAAGTCATTGGTTGCAACAAGACAGCGCTACATGCCATACAGGCAAAGAAACAATCAATTTATTGAAAGAAACTTTTGTTGAGCGCATTATCTCGTGTCGTGGGTATCCAAGATAGTGCGATACCGCTGGATTATTTTTTGTGGGTTTGTGTGAAATCCCTTGTCCACGGAGTTAAGCCCGATACGACTGGCGGCTTGAAATGAAAATGAATTGCCGCAAAAAATGGTCGAAACTGGAGCCTCACCGTTGGAATTTATTTGAGCCAGTCAGTGGTGGTTACTTGTTACATAATGACAAACCCTCATCTTTATAATAAAGCTCAATTCTTGGCCATAACATTAAATTACATACGTTTTGTTTCTTCTTGAAAACCACATGTCTAAAAAAGCACCCTTTACTTAAATAAAGAACCGATCTCACATGCTGTGGGTAGTAATTAAATGTTTATAAACAATGAAAAAGTGTGAGCGCCACCGACACTAAAGTTGTGTATCGGCGAAAGCGGCAAAAAACTAAAGGGCCGTTATAAGTCGCGGTCGTGGTAAGCTTCAGTGTGGAATTGAGGCGACACGTGGAAGTTGGCGGTGGTGCTGGCGATACGTTAATTATGTGGCTAAGATAACTGAACTTTTGTGAAGTAATGAACAAAAATAAGTAAACAAGACTACATTTGCAGTAGTTAAAAAATCATATGTGCTTGTAAACAGAGGAATTAAGAGAGCGTACAGTGAAAGCGTTCTTTTGTTTCAAAGCATTAGTTTCAGCAAAGTCTCAAACGAGAACCCGGAACGGAAATGACTAATCACTAAGTTTTTGTGCCTAAAATAATGTGCGAAATTCTTATTTGAGATAAAAAAAAAAATTTGAAATAATAGTTGGAAAGTGGAAGCAAAAAGCCTAAATTCATATATACATACATATGTATATGCCTTCCCAGCATAATTTTAATTATTTAAAAAAAAACTGTTAATTTGTAGCTTTGTTTTCTATCAATTAGAAAACGTATTTGAAAATTAAAAAAAAAAATATTTTAACTAAGCACATTCAAAAGTGATATAGGTACATACAGCCTTGGCCAAAAGTATTAGGCACCCCACTAATTACTGAATTTTTTGTTTTAACAAGTGAAGTAATGAAGTTTTATTAGTAAAACAGTGAAAATACAATGAATTAGTGATAATAACATTAATATCTAGTAGGTCCACTCTTCGATTTAATAACGTCAGCAATTCTTTTAGGCATGCTGCGTACAAGCTTTGAACATTCGTCCGCACTTGGAGCGTACTACTCGTTAATTAAGGTATTCTTTAAGGCAGTTATACTGTGTTCCTTAATCTTGCGTTTTAAAATAGCCCACCCATGTGCTCAATGGGGTTAAGATCTGGAGACTGTGCAGGCCAATCTAACAAAACAATGTTTTTATCTCTAAACCAACGCATCGTAGTCGCTGATTTGTGACAGGGAGCATTGTCTTGCTGAAATTGAACCCCGTCTAAATTAGTATCGCCGTGAATGCGCGTTAACGAAGGCAGAAGAACAGCTTCTAATACATTCATTTGACTTTTGACTGTCCATGCGACCCTCGCAAATGTACATTTCGCCGACACCATCAGCAGCCATGCAGCCCCAGATCATAATGCTGCCTCCTCCATGCTTAACAGTGGGTACCAAGCCGTCGCCTCACGAACGTCACACCAGGTGTTCCAAATATCTGTAGAAAAGAAAAAATAATGTTTTCATAAGAAGCTATGGCTGTTAATACTTTAAGACGATCTTAACTAAGCTTACCTCGAAGTCAGACCACAGAACATTCGACCAATCTTCTTTCGTGAAATGTTGGTATCGGCGAGCCGATTCCAAACGATTTTTCCTGTTATTTTCTGAGAGCCACGGCATCTTTTGGGCTTTACATCCTTTTAAACCTGCTTCCAGAAGTCTTCTTCTAGCTGTTCGAGCACTAACTGGTTTACTAAAGAAGAAGATTTCTTGCGATCCTTGAGAGACTCGCGTATAAGTATTCGATCTTCTCGTTTACTGGTTAGACGCTTTCTTCCACTTTTTGATTTATTATTGTGGGATTTCGTCTCCACAAATCGCCTGATAGCACATTGGACCGCGCACCGCGAACATCCCACCAAATTGGCAATCTTAACCGGAGACTTATCTTCTTCACTTAGAAGTTGAATTCTAACTCTATCATCGTAATTAATTTCACATTTTTTAAACACTTATGTAAGACATTTACAAAAAGAAGTGGTAACTTTGATAGCCACATTTGAGAATACTTGTATTTTTTATTTACTTTTGGCCAAGGCTGTATGTACTGAATCAAAGTAAATATGTAAATCAAAAGATATAAATAAAATTTTCCGCTAAATACATTATTTAATTGCTATTGAAAACAACAATTCTTGAATATCAAACAACATGCATCAATAATTGCAATAATTATAATAAAAATATACTAAGGAGAGCCAAAGTTAGGGTGGGGCGGGAAATTCAAAACTAACGAACGTTATTTAGGGCGGTTTTCAAGACGAAATAAATTGCATATTATTTAGTTTAATGGCCAAGAGCTTATCTATATTATAGAGATAAAAGTTTGCCATTATGTTTTGTAAATGATTTCGGAAAAGTGACCATTGCAGGCTTGCTCAAATAAATTCCAGCCGGGAGACCACTTTTTCCAGCAGTAACGAGCCGAATATTCTTTTCCAAGGCGTCAATCGTATATGTGTAGGAAAGCGACTTCACATAACCCCACAAAAAATATCCCATGGTTTTAGTCGCAAGATCTTGGAGGCCATGCCACAGGCCCTCGGCACGAGATAATCGCTCACCAAAAGTTTCCTTCAATAAATTCATTGTTTCGTTGGCTATATGGCAGGTTGCCCACATCAACATCCGCCAATTCAGGCACGAAAAATTCATTAATCATCGCCTTAAAGCATTCTTCATCTTCTCTCTGCCCATAAAGCAAGCAAGTAATGAATTTTTAAGGATGTAATGGCGTCTAAACAGTGGCTTGGGGATTATTATCACCCCCAATGTGGCAAGTTTGTTTATTAACGTGTCCATTCAACTAATAGTAAGCCTCGTTGACCAGAAAATTTTCTTGTGAAAATCGGGTTCGTTGACCAACTCGTTTTGAGTCCATTCACCGAACGTGCAACGCGCTTGATGGTTGTTGGACTTCAATTCTAGCAAAAGTTGGATTTTGTAAGCTCGCAAACCAAGATCATACCTCCTAACCTTCCATAAAATGGATGGACTCATTCGAGGTTTATTCGATACTCTGCTCCGCAGCAGCAATAGCGCCGCCTCTGTGGATGTGGATTATCCAGTAGAGTAAACGTGGTGCGAAACCAATCCATGGTTAACCGACTCGGCTAGGCGATTATGTCGACCGAATATTGGAGGAACCATTTTGGTTAGAAATTCCGTAATAAGTCTGTTAATTATGAAATGACAAACCAAACTGAGTATAATTAAGGTAACAGCTATCAAAAAGACCAAATCAGAAAAAAGTATTTCTTGGTTGAATACCACACGTCTAAAAAAAACCCCTGTATGTTACTTTTCTTAGTAAAATATGATATTTCCTTTTTAGGATCGAGTGCTACTCAAAGCGCTAGGCAAAGCCAAATTCCTTTTCTTTACTCCCTCTATTTTCTTCTTCTTACGCGATTGTAGCACGACCCTCTCCTTTTTTCATCTTTTTAAGGTTTGGCCCCCCAATTCGGGGCATCAAGTAGGGTCTATTTTTTGTCCAGTTGAAGTTTTTAATGAAGTTTAGTTCTCCCTATTCTTTTGGTGCTACCAGAAAATAGAGAGAGTATCGAATACTTTCAAAGGTGGAGTATTTTTAACTATCCGCACGACATGAACTAACAATTGTAGAGCTCTCTCTTAATACAAACCTTCCACCATCGCTAGTCACTAGCAAAGGTCCATAAATATTTATCAAAACTTTTCTCGCTTTGTGTGGAGAGAGAACTTATCTTTCTTTTGCCTATTCCAAGATAGTTGCCATTGGCTTGAGCGATTCTGCATTGGATTTGGAGAATTGCAATATTATTTATTGTATATTGCGTATACCCTTAAATAAACGAGTCCTACTATTTCAAAGTTATGACTGTCAATGGTGACATAGAAGCTCAGATTACAGTGGGCGTACTGTTTGTTTGACAGCAGGAGATATTTCGTCTTATTCTCGTACACTACGAGACCCATTCGCCTACATTCCTTATCAGTCTGTAGAAGGAAGGGCTAACAGCGCGGTTGTTGAGGATGATAATGGTTCGGGGAGATTCTCACCGATCCTGATGGGGCTTTTCATGTTGTGCAGAGTATTAGTCTTGAAAATGTACCATATACATATTCCATACTCCCAGACCTTCCAGGTAGTACAAACAAATCCTCATCTTGAAAGGTTCCCTGCCTAAAATTATTTCTGATATTCAATTAAAATTCTCCAGCTGCACCATTCTAACCTTTGTACTGTTTTCTATCAAGCAGACTATCTAGCTACGTACGCTCCCAACACTTCTATTTATTTCCATTCGAGGCTTGAATTATTTTATAAATTGTCAAACGGTCAGAGAAAAAAGAGGTATGAGACCGAATGTGCTCCATAATACCCAATGGGCCGGTAGCACCAGTGAGGTTTCTCGACCCAAAAATATCTCGCAGATCGATTTTAATAAAATAACTCGATATACACGCGTTGAGATTAACAGTGACCAATCATGAAAACTGAACTAGAATTGCGCATCTATAATATTATATTTATCTTCTGTTTATGGTAATTGTTCTAGGGGCGCTAGCTATGCTGCAGGTGTTGTTGGGAATGCATTTATTATACATGTACATATGTATACGAGTATATATATTTATATGTTTCTCAGCATTATATGGAGCTAAAAGTAAATATGTACATACATACGTAAGCTACTTTTTACTGTAACTCGCCAATTGAGGTTTGTAAACAAAATCAGCTCGAAGGTCTTCCGCGATCAGGTCGTGTACTCAATTTAGCGCAGTGTCACACAATTATTTGGAACGAGAGATTATCTTTATTCACATGTATATATGTATGTATATCTAGTCTCTCTTTTAAAATCATTTTTATGAATGAAATCTCGTAGGGAAATTGAAATTTCAGCGTGTAGAAGCAGATTCTTGAGTAAGATATGAGTATACAAGTGTGAGGTTGGCTCATGAGACAACTAGAGTTCTCAGAGAAGTACTATGTTTAAGAAAAAAGCTACAATGGAAGCTCTGGCCTCTAGAAAAAAAATGTTTACCAAGAGGACGGACTAAAGTATTTCATCCCCTGCGGGGTAGGGGTTCAAGCAGGTTCACGCGGTAAGGCATGCCTGTTGTAAGGAGCAACTAGAATTCAAAAGGTCCCAAGACAGTTGGGTTTTTATACCGGAACTACCCGTATTTTTTTGCGGCCAAGGACTGTCAATCCCGAACCATTCCCCAAAAACTAATTCGGGGAACATTTTTGCGCCTACAACAACAACAGCAAATGCATTTCATAGGCTGACCTACAGATTGCTGACCTTATGAAGAAGTTGCCACGAGGTTTTCAAGAAACTATTATTTTCCTGTTAGAGATACGCTCAGACATTGACAATTCCAGCTAAGTCCAAACACTACCTCAGAGACGAGGAGATAAATAATATTTGTCCTCTAGAGATGAACCACACTGAAGAAAGAACTGTCAACCTTGAACCAACTGGAACCGGAAGTATTCGAATCCCGACCAGGGCAACTTCTAAAAGAAGTTTTTACCTTCCACGTTACAATAAATCCGTCTTCTCAGCTTAGTTTTTTAGATTCTCGTAAAAATATAGGCTTTCGACGAGACACCCTCCCAAAAATGATTCGAGCGGCTGTAAAGTGGTTCTATACCTTTGCCTGCCAAAGAAATCCTCCTCCAATTTGTGGTGTGCGTTTTAATGTTTTTTCCAAAAAATGGAGCGATCTACAGTTTATTCTAAGCCCCTCCGAGCGGTTCATGGTTTTTTATTAAGAGCTCTGACTTTCATGTCCGAAATACACTCGCAGGACTAGACATTCCCTGCCGAGAGGCGACCGCAATTAGAAAACTACTTTAAATTAACCAAGATTCGAACCCAAGCCTTCTGAATAGCAGTACGCACTGCTAACAACTCGGCTATCGCGGCAGCCATACCATCTCTATAAAATGAGTCCTCTCCATCCTCGATCCAATCATTGAGCTATTCTTCGATCTCTTCAAAAGACTCTAACCGGCGACCACTCAAATTGTTTTGCATCCATCGGAAAGCCCTTTAGTCGGAGGGAGCAAGGTCCGGTGTATAAGGGAGTGCAGTAAGACTCATTTCAGCTCTTCCAGGTGGTTTTTAACTGTTACAAACACATTAGTTATAGTCGATAACATTACGCAACAATGGTTTCGTCTTGTTCTAGCCGTCATCATCTTCATACTTTTTGGATTGGCAAGGACGCTCTTTGTCTACGAAGTTAAAATCATCGCTTTGGAATCTTCGTAACCGCTCTGTGCCTGACTTATGGTTCGGCGCAGATTCACCAAGCAGTCCATCAGTCCTTCAACTACAATATCCGAACCTCCACTGCACGTTAATTATTATTAGCAGAAGTTGAAACTTTCCAATGAAATAGGTAATCGCATCCAAGAACTCCCACAATTTGCAAGGGAGCCATCTCTCTGAGGACGGTTCGAATTAATTTTTATCCCTAATATTTCTGTGGTCAAAATTTTACGTTAATCTCAAGCTTAATACTTTTTCCGATGGCTGCAGCTGACTCAGAGTCGGACCTACCCTGATTACTATTCCCAGATAAATAGCATAATGGACTTACTATGTACTTTCAACTCATCCCTGATGTGATTCTGATATGTTCAGCGAGCTTTTGCTTTAGTATCCGTAGCACTTTCCTAACGATACTGCGGAAACCGTATTCAATTAAAGGAAATCTCAAATATTTGACCAAATTTATCAACTAAGGAAGAAAATTTCATTACCAACTTACCAAGTTTGAAAGATTACTTTCCAAATGAAACAATTTCCTAGCGACTTCCTAGACTCTTTGCATGCTTTTGTTCAGTCTACGATCATCAGCTTTCCAACTATTATTTACTATTATTTTAAGTTGTGAGCATCAAATTTATCATAAACAAATCCAGAACGCATCCAACGCTCAACGCAAACGGTCGAAATTGCACGCGCAGCCAGTCGCCCGTCAGTCAATTTGAGTACGATCTAGTGCAAGTGATCGCGTTCGCTTAAGTGAATAACGAGCGTGGAAATAAAGCAAATATCTCACACGACAGCAAACGTGTAGTTTACAGTACAAAAATTAAGTGTAAATTAAATAAACAAACAGCTGAAAAAATACGTGGAAAGTGCTTTAATTTAATTAAATCCAATGTAAGTGATCGTCGCCAACGATCAGTGAAAGTGAAACGTAAATATATACAAAAAATAAAAAGAAAAAGTGTAGCATATTTAGGTGCCTTAGCTCACACGCCCTCCCTACTGCAGCCGTTAAGTTTCGAAAATGTCTGCAAGCAATATTTGCACAACGCTCAACGTTATCACGCTGTGCGCACTGATCGCGCCAACTTTCATCGCTGCACTGCCATACAACTACGACGACATATACGATTTGAGCGCCACGCGCCCGGAACTGCAACCAAAAGAGTTAAAATTGTGGTTAACAATAAGCGCGCGCCATCGATTTTTGGAAGTATCTTGGAAGAACGCACCTGCTCACAGCGACGATCACATACTGATCACCACACAGGTGCCGCAAAAGTTCGAGCGCGTTGAGCTCACAACCGGCACACCTTTGGCCGCCTTCGATAATGCAGAGGGTAGTGGTTTTGTGCCAAACGATGGCATTACGGAACGCAGCACCTCGTCACCCACGCGCTATCTACTCGAACACGAACGCGATCGCGCTTTTGAAGCGCATTCGAATACGAGCAATGTTGCTGCCGCTTTTGAGGGTAGCGGCTATGCGGATGTTCCAACCGTGGCGCCGCGTACAGCATCAACTACATCAACGCGCCTATATTGGTCTTCGAATGGTGGCGCCAATGATATTATTGCAGCATTACAACCTAGCGCCGCATCGCAATGGTTCACCACAGGTGTTTACTTTGATTATGCGCTCATGAGAAATGTGACCGCCAAAACCGGTTGCTATGGCTATTGGGCGAGTTATGTGAATGCCAGCGGTGAGATATTGGCTAGCAGCTGTTTGCGCGCCTATCCGCGTTGGATGCGCGAAATGAGCGCACATGTGGGCGGCATGCGTATGCGCGATCTCTTCATACCCGGCACGCATGATTCCGGTTCGTATAGACCGAATTTCGATCCCTTACTACGTGAGACGCTCGTCACCAAGTATGCGCTAACGCAGGATGATGATATACGTGGACAGTTATTGCATGGTGTGCGTTATCTGGATATACGCGTCGGTTATTATCGCAATACACCGGAACGCTTTTACATATGTCATGGCGTTACGCGTCAGCGCCCTCTTGCGGAAATCATCGAACAAGTTAAGGAGTTTGTCTTGGAGACAAATGAGATTGTGATATTCGGTTTGAAAGAGTTTCCGGTTGGTGAGTGCAATACAACTGTATAATTGAAATTTAGCAAAAATGGTTTTGTAATTAATCTTTTTATCTTCAGGTTTTGGCAAAGGACTGGGCGTTCATCGTTTGCTCGTCAATTTCCTACAACAACACTTTGGCGATGTTATTGTTCATCCATCAGTGTCGTGGCGCGCTTCATTAAATGAGATTTGGTCGCGACAGCAAAATGTGATTCTAGCTTATGACAAAGGTCCAGTCGTCTTTGAGTTTCCTCATACCCTATTCGGTTCGGTTGAGCAACGCTGGGGCAATAAGCAAAGTTGGTCAAACTTAGAAAAGTATTTGCGTTCAATCAGCAATCTTGACGTTTCGTAAGTAAACAAAAATATACATATATATATTTTTAACTAATTTTTGAACATTTGCTCAACTAAATTACCTAAGAACTTCCAACTCGGTACCTTCTTCCAGCTCGTTGTCACTCTTGAAATCGTACTTTTCTTTATAAAAAAATATAGAAGAAGTTATTTCCTAAATCAGGTCGATCAGGCAGGGAATTTCAATGACTCCGATCGTATTTTTGACTTAAAAATTAAATATTCTCATTAAATCTTCTCTCTCTATTGGCGTTGGCACCGCTTACGCGATTATAGTCGATACCACCAGCTATTCAGAGTGGTGCGCCAGCCGGTTTTTCTTTTCACCGTACGAAGCCAAATGGAGACTTCAAGGGAATTCAGGTTTTTCGCCACCTGATCCATCTAACGGAACGAGGGTCTGACTCTTCCTTTACCTCCACTGGTGAGTCCCACATCGAGAAGTTGCCGAGTGCAACCACAAAGCCGTGCAACCCCTTCAGCGGTTGCAAAGAGCCAATTGTATACATATTTAATTCGCAAAGGACAAGAAATCTTCCGAAAATCCAATATCCCGCAAAAATTCCTAGCGTCGGCTCCTCAGCAGGTGGACACTCTTCTAAAAGATTTTACCTTTCCCATTTAGCTCTGTAGCTTGTATTATTTAATCCAGCCACAAGCTAAAGACATTACACGATAAGGAATCACCTTTGATCATCATCATCATCATCTTGTAATCTCGTTTGGTATGGAACGGATCGGAGAGGTTCTTCCCGATCCCGACGACGCTTTTGGTGTTGATTAAAGTCAGTTTACACAGCCGTATAAGTTTTGCAGGAAGATCAAATTCAGACATAGCGATGTAGAGCCGGCTCCTTTTCATGCTGTCAAAGGTTGCATTAAAACCGACGAAAAGATGGCCAGTGTTGATCCTCTTTTCTCGGGCCTTTTCCAAGATTTGGCATATATAAATATCTGGTCAGTGATGGATTTGTCAAGTCTAAAGCCAAACTGATAAGGTCCAATCAGATGGTTTTGACGGTGGGCTTTAATCTTTTACACAATATCTTCGTATCCTTACCCCTATCGGGCCACTTCGGAAGCTCTTCGTCACTCATCTCGCCCTCTCTTTCTTTTTTTCTGTATACAAATGCGTCTCACTTCCCTTTTCAATCCTCGGTATCTATTCATCCCGCACAAATTGTGAGGTAGGTAGCCTGTTTTCCGACCTCTCCGAAAACTAATAGCTAGACGTAAGGAGCATGAAATGCCGTCCCAAAGTTCCCTCATACCGAGTTGTTGATAAGTGCTGGCAGAAAAAAGGAGTGCAAATCGAGTAGAAAACCTTTCCGCTATCTGTTGTGATTGCAGCTTTTCGGCGATAAGTTGAGGAACTTCGCTTTGATAGGGATTGTGTCGAAACGTTCATCTACCGAGGCGAATGCGAAGGCACGGCGACTGAGTTTCTCTCCACGGATATGTAGTAAATGTCACATGGACCTAGTCGCTATTAACCGCGTCCTAAGGCTCCACAAGGGTTTGGTACCGCATTTTGCTTACGGATTGCACACTTTTCCAGGGTGTGCGACGTGGACGTTGACTTGACACGGAAACAACGCCCCGCACCTATGCTCCTTTCCACGAACTCTCTAACGTTCTCTCCTAACTGAGATTAGTTGGGTTTCTATTAAATAATAAATAAATGTAGGCTGCACACTCTAGAGTCTAGACTGTTCAAAAGTACATTTATTAAAAAAAAATTTTAAAATTATATTTTCAATTTCATTTATTTCCGTTACTTGTGATTATTTTCAATATTTATTTTATTTATGATATAATATTCCCTCTTTTACAGTCGCTTACAGAGCCGTCCACATGCCGATATGGCTGAGCTTACGCCCGACACGTGGGGCGTTATACTTGATAAATACGGTGGATTGCGGAAAATGGCTGATCAAGTGAATTGGCGCATTTCACAACTTTATCGCGATGAATTGGGTGCCAATGCCAATATAGTGGCAGTGGATTTTATACGTGGCACGAGTTTGGTGGAAATTGCGCTCGAATGGAACAAGCGAAGGGTGGCTTATTTTTAGAGGGAAATTCGGGGAAAACTTGTAGTAAATTGGAAATACAATAATTTAAAAAAAAAAAAACAAGTTTATATTTTGAAATTATGTTATTATTGTACAAGATTTAGTGCTCAAAAAGAACAAATGTGTTAAATAATTTAAAAAAAATATATAAAATAATAATAATTATTACTATAAAAGTTAAGTGAAAGTACTTTAAGCTTATGTACACACATACATACTCGTACATATTGTTTTTAGGTGTATTGAATTTTTATAAAAAATATAATAATATAACTAAATATAGACAGCGTGAAGATTATGCATATTTTTGTATTATAATTGTAATGAAATATGCCTGAAATAAAACCTTCTGAAGGAAAACGTATTTTTCTAGGTTTACTTTATCAAGTCTTAAGGGTTTACATGGTAAACTCTGTACATGACGTGGGCATACCGCTTTGCTCGACAAAGTAGCTGGTTCTCAAACGACTTCTGCCGCAGCTGCAGGGACATAGACGAGAAGGAGTCGGTAGTTAAACTAACTAAGAGCTTACATGGCTTTCACAGCTTCAAAAAATCCAGTTTATTTTTATTAAATTTCTAAAACATCTTGAGTACATTATCCTAAATTTTCAAGCTGATCCGAATGGAAGTTTCGGAGACACAAACTTCGAAAGCTCAAAAGCTGGTAGACTCAGCGCTTTGAAATTTAAACGCGTTTTCCCGAAACTATGTTTCCAAAGTCGGTTGTCAAAAGTTCTCTAAAATCACTCAACCGATTTGTATGATTTTCATAGATCTTCGAGATACAATTCACGACGAATGAAACGAAGGATTTTTTTCAATCATAGCTATTCAAAAAATTTTAAGCAAATTTTACCAAAATTTAATTTTCTTTTATTGTTTTGAAAAAGATCTGCCAAAAATCCAATTTAAAATTTTGTTTTTTCTTTCCGTTTGTCCAAATTTTAGCTTATAGTATTAACTAAAATACGATTTTCTTTTTCGGATAAACATGACAAATCCCTTTTTCCAAGAGGTCGCCTCAAATAACATCACACTGTCGGAGTTATGCAAATTTTCCTTTGAAAAAAGAAATAACTGGTGTAAAGTTACGTGGTTTTTTTGCCAACTCCACTCACAGTGGTTTGACTAGGGAGTGGGGGCTAAATGGGATCCTCGGCAGCTACTTCAACCTAACCTAACCTAAAGTTAAACAATAAAACAATCATTTTGAATTTTCCATTTATTTTTTCTTTATTTCAAAAAGCACTTTAAAATAATATTAAAAGCAAATAAATTATATAAAAAATTTAAAAAGAATATAAATTCATAAAAATCCAATTCCATAATTCCAATGGTAAAAACGTCATTCAAATACAGTTATACTAGAGTGGGATTTAATTTTTGAGTTGTTGCAAGTAACAATCTAACATTTAAAATTATAAAAGTAGTTTGGCAATAACATTACATACATTTTAACTTAGCAAAGTGGTTTTTAAATGTATTTAAGGAATGTAGTATTTCTATTTTAGTACATAATGCATTTCATTATTTATTATATATTTCGTTTAAATTTTTTTTTTTAATTATTTAAAATGTTTTTCATTAATGTTTTTATTTATGAACTTTTTTTAATTCTTTTAAATTTATTTTTTTTAATTAATTTGGCGTTTCTATTATTTATATTTTTATACTGGCTTATAAAAGTTTTATTTTGTCTGCATATAAAAATATTATTTCATTCATTATATATATAATACATTCATTATATATAATATAAAAATACAAAATTAGGCTTATAATAAGAATATCTTTTTTGATGAATAAGGCCATTTTGTCGCTGGACATTTTTTATATGTATCACAAGTTTTAATTTTTTTTTACCAAAACTGTTTGTTTTGTATATAAAAAATTTACTACACTCTACTAATTGCATTTAATGCCAATTGATATACTTTGGCATTTACAAAAGGTTAAAGATATTTAATTATTATTTTCTTACATGATACTTTCTGTCCACTTAACATTATGTATTTATATAATTTATATTTGTTTACAAAAATTTATTCCTGTTCATTTTTTAAACTTAAATAAGCAAAAGCTTGCCATAAGCTTGAGTATACATAGCATAGCAGAGTGTAAAAAATGCCATGCCTATATGTCTTTAAAAATTTAAAAATTTAAATGAGAAATTCAGAACGGAAGTGCTCGGACTATTCCTATGCCACCCTGCATATTTTAAAAAATATTATTAATTTTTTTTATTCATTTTAATTTAAAAAAACCTTCCTTTTTCATCCCGTAGTAAATTCAAGGCAACAAAAAAAATCTTAGCGTATTTGGAAAAATTTATTAATTTTTGTTTTCACTTTAATTCAAAACCCCTTCCTTTCTCATCCTGCATATTTAAAAAAATTTTAATAATTTTTTGTTTAATTTAAGTTGAAAAATACTAACTTTATATTAAAAAAAATTACCAAAATTACCAAATTTTAATCAAATTTCGTTTAGTGGTATTTTAAAATTAAATTAAATTTTTTTTATTTTTTTATTTTGCTTAAATTTGAAATTAGATGAATATTATTTAAAATTTTTTTTTTCGTAAATAAAAATAATTTATTTTTAACAGTAAAAAAAAGCAGCAGCAAGGACGGCAAAGTCCGTATCATAAAATATAGCTGATTTTTGGAAGTACTATGCTATGTATACATACATAAAGGACTTTTATTCATTGTAAAAAAAAAAAAATATTTTAATTGGAGTATTTCATTCATAAATTGTCATAAGTACCCTGCGGGAAAAAACACTAGTTCTTAACCACAATGTAACTGATTTACATTTTTGCTTTAACTAGTTCATCTTTCAACTATTTTCTTTGTAAGCAACTGGTATTTTTAACACGGGGATATCCTACTGTCGAAATACTAGTACTTAACTAGTATATTTCCATACTAGTGTATATTCTTCCTACAAGGTACACGTATGTACATACATATTTATGTCATTTAACTTACAATAAAAATCTTCAAATATACAATTTTATATAACCAATTTCATATTCTTAGACTACTACTTACATAATATGTATGTATGTAACTACATTGTAATTTTTTTATTTTTTTGATCAAAAAATCTGATTTAACGTTAAAGGCATACAATAGGACGATTGTTTGGCCAACCAACCAGCCAAACAAAATTAATATTATTACACATACATACACTTAGACACACCAACACAAACTCTCTTCTCACAATATTATTCCTTTACGTCATTACTACTAACGGTGCTTGTGGCCGTTGTTACTGTAGCAACACTCTCATTTGTCTCCGATTTCGGTACAATTGTCGGAATTTTGCCATTGGTACGCTCCAATAACGGTGAACTATCCAATGTTTTATTATTTAATACCACATTTGTTGGTGGTCGATTTTTCAACTCTTCAACACTTGTGAATTTCGTCATCTGTTTGGCATTTTCATTTGCCGTCGTCGGCATAGATTTGAGTTCAACCGAACGTTGACGTGTACAGAGAATTTCAATGGGATACCAACACAGCAGTATGAGACCAACGCCAAAGCAAATGCAAGCGAAGATTTGTCCACCCATTAGGATTTTCGGTAACAACTGTAAATCGGAGGCGAGTTCGGGTGTTATGCGCACTTTCTGTTCGAACCAGATGAGCGGGAAGAAGACACGTGGTACGTCCTCGTAAAGGCTGTGAATGGGAAGATAGGCAGTATGGAGTTTTAATTAAATATGGAAATATTATTGAAAACGAGGATTAATTATTATATACGTTAATATTATTTTTATATGATTTATTGTGATTTAGTGAGCTTACAAATTGAAAATTAGAAGGTTAAAAAAAATTAAAATTGACTTTATGCAGCAGAAAAATGACAAAGGTAACAGCTGTTTTGGAGATTATAACATCTCCACATATTCAAACTCCTTACAACGGGAATCGAATCAAAAATTTTCTTTTGCCCTCGTTCCCTACCAGACTCATACGCTTCGCTTCCTTTTCCTGTTCGGAGAAAGCAGAATTCACGGAGGGCTTATTGAGGCCAATAATGTCAATATCATCGACTTAGACCTGCAAATGTACCTTATCTATTTCGGTCTGCAGCTCATATTATTTTCTCCAGCAATAAATTATGGAATCACCTCATCTGAAGCCTTGTTTGTTTCCGAACGGCCCGGAGCGGATCTTCCCTAACCTGAAACTGTAACTTTGGTGTTGATTAACGTCAGCTTACACAGCCGACTGCTCCTTTTCGTACTGTCGAATGCTGTTTTCAAATAGACGAAGATGTGAGGCGTGTCAATTCACTTTTCAAGTTTCTTTTCAATGATTTGACGCATGGTGAACAATAGTGGATTCATCAGGTCTAAGGCGACTTGTCCAGTCAGTCTGTTGAGGGTGGGCTTTAGTCTTCCACAGAATATGTGCGATAGGATTTAATATGCGATGTTGACAAGTCTTATCAGACAAGAATTGCCATAAATTCAGTATACTCTGGGCATCAGTCGCTATATCACCACTCTGGGCCCTAAAAAAGTTTCCTACGATCTTGAAATCTTAAATGCCCTGCATCTGGAGATTCTTCGCACGACACTAACCACCTCTTCACATGCCCCCTTAAGCCGACACATCTAACCCCCCTTTCCCGTTTCCTGGACTTCCCATTAGATGACCTCGGCGACTTAGATTAATTAAGCTTGTCCTAAGCGGGGTCAGTGAACTGCTACTACAACAACAACGACAACAACAACATCTTGAAACCTTCTACATGTCGTTGTTTTATAAATAAAAGCGCATTTTCCTCACTCACCTTATACCATCGATGGGCTCAACAAGCATATTAACTTGGAAACGCGCCGCCACCTCCAAAGCTACACCTGTACGTGGGTCCAAAATCATGTAGAATTCATGTTTGTCCTGTTCTGGTTTCAGGCCGTCCAATTGTTGTAGGTAATACGGATCAGCATTGTAAAAATGTGGGTAAGACATAAAGACGGGTGAGCCGAAGCGACAAGAAGAGATATTCATAACACCCGAAGGAACACATTCGCCACCACAGAAACATTTATTCTCGGGATAAAGGGTGCCTAATTAAAAAAAGGAAATAAAATTAATTATATTTATGATTTATTGTTTTTTTTTCAATATCACCATACCGTTATCAATAGAACGCGGACCACCAGTATACTTGAAACCACGCACACCCTCAATTTCTGTCGTCTCCACATAATCCAAAGGTATTGTACGGCACATATCGGGCGTGAAAAGCTCTACGCTGCCATTCTCCTTCAAGTATGGTGGATGAAATTCACCAGCAGAACCGTTAACTAGACCACAAGTCGATTGGAAGAAGCCGGTGTGCTGTTTGAAATTCCATGTATGCATTTTGCCGATCTTCGAGATATCATCAGCGCCGGTGTGCACATTGAAAACACCCGTTAAGTCGGCGCTGCCATTACGCTGAGTATGGGAAAAGCAAATAATTAGTAAATGCTTTAAAGGAAAACCTAATGTGAAAAATAATGCTCTACTCACTGTGTAAAACCAACCAAATTTATCGAAGGGCACCTCAACATCCTTCCCGAAAAGCGGCATAGCACGCGCCATATCCAACATATCGTCGCTGTAACCGGTGAAGAGCATCTCATCGACTGTACGCACGATCGACATTTCCTGACCGTACAACTTCAGACCCACATCGACCAAATTGCGACGCACACTGTTCCAACGTTTGGCTTTTCCAGCTGCGGACTGTAGCAAAAAGTAAAAATGTGTTACATAAATTTCACCAAAATTGTAAGTAATAAAAAGAAAAAGGGAAAAAAAATTACTGAGTAACTCACCAATGCTACCGCATTCAATGTAATGATCTCATCGTCCAAACTTCCGTTGCTACCCTCCGCATCAAAGTAGAAATCACTCTTTTTACGATATGTCACCGAGGCGTTTAATGGATTCCATTCTATATCCACCTTATCCTGCTTCTCGGTAAAACGATACGGACCCAATTGCTCAAAATTAGGTTTTGTACTTTGATTGGTGAAATCTTCCGGATTCGTCCAATTGTAAAGGTAAATGTCTAAACTCAAAGCTAAGGGTGGGTTTTTCCATTTATCATAAACCTGTGAGTTGGGTCGCAAAGTCATTTCCTAGAAGGTGGCGAGATTAGAGAAAGGCGAAATAATTAATATAGCTGAATATATATTGTACATTTTTTTTTACATTAAATTTAGGCAAAATTTGAAGAAGAAGATTTACGATCGCTTTCTAGGAGAAACCAGTTGTCTCTATAAGTTTTTCTTTCCTAAAAACCCGCGACCGGTCTCGGGTTCATGACATTCCGGATTGTCACTTGTTTTCAATCACCGGTCTGTTGGATTTTTCGATTAGCCTTTAGGTGGGTCCCTCGGTCGGTTAGGCATGCTCGCGATCTTCTAAATATCGTTCTGCCTAGACAACTAGAGCACGACTGACTTTATGGCAACATTTTCAATAAAATTGCAACAAAACTATTGAAGTATTCCCCTCGTAGGTTTGATTACTTAAGACAACGCGACATTGTATCTCAGAACTCGTGCTAAATGTAGTGTTTCTTCCTTCAAAGAAGGAACGAGGTGTTTGTAGAGGTAGTAACCAATGCTTAGGTTAGGATTTAGATGCCTTACATAGTGCTGAGACAATTTTATTATCTGTCCTTTGTGGTACCATGACCTACAGTGGAAGGCACAGTAAAAGCAATGGCCGCTTTTACTTAGAACCTGACCACGTTTCTAAATGTCTTCGATTTTAAAGGATGCATGGAATAGACAACCAATAATGTTCATGATGGGTATATTCTTGGCGCTATTGTAGCTATACCTTTAAGAGAACTTAGCTTTACAGCAGCGATAAAAGAAAATTAGAACTTTTCTTAGGTCAGCTGTTTCCAACGGACAATAAGTCGATTTAGAGTCTCAAATGTGTAAATAAGCAATATAGACTTCTCTGATAGGCTCCTTAGCAGAGCTCAGTTGTAACAAGAGTATGTAGCAATAGCTACTTGTGATGGCTTTTGAAAATCAAAACTTCTAGCAGCCAGCAAGCAAGCAACACCGACGTAAAGATCACTCACATTGCCAAGAGAAACATCCTCTTCATTCACTCTTGACCGGGAAAACCCATGATGTACAAGTGACATAGTTTATTTAAACAGGAAAGGGAATCTCTTGAAGGCCACTCAAGACCGGACAAGAGCAACGAGAACACCACGCCAGAACTTATCCATAAAGTTAATAAAAATTGTCCTCGACTATGCTTGACTAAAGAAAAAGAAAGTCGCAGAAATGGTTGGAGTATTCGATACAATCCTTCACGATCATCTTGGCATGCAGTCAGCGCAAACTCGGTACCGAGAATTCTCACGCCTCGACAAAAAGAAGAGCCGTGTTGCATTGGCTGTCCTGCATAAGATGCGCTTCGATATTTTGAATCAACCACTCGGCAGCCCAGACCCCGAGTGATTATTACCTTCTTCTAAAAATTAAAAAAAGCTGAAGGGTAAAAATGTATTAAAGGAAAGCAAGGACAGTAGGTCATGCCTCGTTAATAGTCTTACTAGCAACCTCAAATCTGGTCACTCTATCGCTGATAAGAACTTATTCGGTACTGGTTTGGTAACCGGAATAGCTTTAAACTACCGTCTACTCGGTTATTCATTTCTTAGGCAGCTGTAAAGATATCGAAAGATTTGCCTGCGAACATGAGTTCTTTTTACAAACCATTTGCCTCCGTAGAAGCTACCACAAGCTTCCCGAAAGTCAGCCGCGGTGCCGGTTGGATCGACATAAAGTGAAAATATTTTCGATTAGCAGGGATGTATTTTATAGACTGCCAGGGATCTTAGTTATAATGTTCTTGAAGAAAATTTTGCTTAAAACTTAGAACACTTTCAATAAGGTCAGGACTATTGGGCGGAATAGATGTTCTTAAGCGGACTAAATAGCTGCTTAAACTATGTACAAGAGGCTTTAGCATTCCTATAGATCTTTTACCCCACTATTTGCCAAATAGATACTAACATCGAAAACTAGATGTTACATAACTGAGAAGTATGTTGTTATTGTTGTTGTTCCGGAAATATTGGGTGAGTGACAGTACTTGGCAGGGAAAAATCCGAGTAGTTCTGGTATAAACTAATATAAATAGTTCCCGAATTTATTTTTTGTCGCCTCTTACGTCAGGCATGCTTTACCGTGGTTAAATTCTAGAACTCCTAACCCGCAGGGATAGAAGAAGAAAGATCTTTTCCCCTAAAACAAACCTAAAAACATTTTGTGGTAGACGTTGTCTGGGATTATTGATAACTCATAGAGATCCTTAGGTCAAATGTTAAAGTTAAAGAATACAGACTCCACGGATAGTTTCTTCAGCAGAGCTCAATGGAAACTATCAATAAGTCTCGGATGGGATTTAAGATTTTAAATATCCTCACACTTTTGCAATACCTCTTTTACTGCCTCGAAATTACCTAATTGCAGCGTAGTAAATAAAAAGCGTGATGATCTTCGGACCGAGTCTACAATCACGTGATCACTGATCAGTTAATGTCAATAGAACTAAAAAAAAAAACACAAATTAGTTTTAATTTTTTGTAGAAAGACCTTCATATGCTATTTTTAGTAATTGCACAACTTTAAATCACAAAAAAGAAGGCGAATCAATAAAATCACGTGCTTGAGAACAAAAGACTTGATTACAAGCTCTCCACAACGACCGCACGTTTTTCAAAGTCTCGTGCTGCTTTATGCATGCTTTGCTTAAGTCAATGAGATCAATTAATTTTGATTAAAAGGTTAGTAAAAGGTTAAATGCGCAATGTTTGAAAACCACTTTTTGTAAAATCATAAAAAATTTATATCAATTAATTATAGTAAATAATTAGAATAAATAAAAAACATTTGATCCATATAAAAAAAGCTTTTTATATAAACAATAGCACAGCCGACCACACATTGTTGTGGTTTTCGGTATTGTATCCAATTTTAATTTTAATTTATGCTCCAAAGAACGACGAAAAAAATTAAGCATCATCAAAATTCTAATTTTTTTATATTAATATTGATCTGACTACATATTTGCAAGTGAGGGCCACTTCATCGCTGCTCAAAGTTTTTCACGAAAATGTCAATATGAATGCCTCAAAGTAAATGCTTCGAGTAAAATGGCATATAGGTAAATACGAATTTTACGCAAAAAGCCATCCATGTACCGAACTCCAAATAAATCGAACCATAAATACAGATTTTTTTGTATAATTCGGTCCCTGGTTCACTTCTCGAAGAAAAGACTTCCTCATAAACTACGTAAAAAGCTACTTATGTACAGAGTTTTATGTAAATCGACCCATAAATAAAATATTTTAAATATTCAATCCCTGAACTACTTCTCGGTGAGAAGAGTAGTCTTCCTGTTAATCTAAATAAAAAGCCTCCTATGCTTTGAATTTCTAGTAAATCGAACCATAAAAACGTTGTTTTAGATTATTAAAAAAAAATTCCTACAAACCTTCCTGGGAAACATAGAAATAAACTGACAACTTTTCAGCATTTCGGATATCACATCAAACAAACAGACAAATGTACAAACAAACGTTTATATTACAAATAATATATATAGATATATTAATATCAACAACTATAAAATTTGTGTAATATTAAACAAAATAAATCTTACCTTTTCCATTATGCTATTGAAGATTTGTTCCCAAAACATGCCGCACAGCACACCGAAAATCCCCAAACAGAAGCCGATAATGCCAACAATCATTTTGCGATTGCTTTGCTGCCATTTTTTCAAACTACTACCCTTTTTAGGCATTTTTTACAAAATATTTGTTTAGAATTTTTTTGTTAAATGTTAAAATGTGCAAATATTCGCAAGGACGGCAGGCAGTTAAATGCAAACTATTTTTGTTTATTTTCTTTTTCTTTTCAGTCACCTTCCCCTGGCTGAGTTGGGAAAAATCTGCAAAAAAAAAACGGAAAATAATTATCAGTAAATCGTGTTTTTTTTTAGTAAATATATATAATATATGGACATATACATAAATATGAAAATTATGATTATCACTTGAAGATTACTTAGCACTTACTTATTATTCTAATATTTTGTTTATTACACTCTCAAGTGAAATCATAAAAGTGGGTCGATCGTTTAGCACTTTGCCGCTCATTTCAACGATTAATATGACCTAATGCAGTGAACTTCTTTAGACACGCAAACTCTGCATTGCATTTAAGGCATAAGACGTATCGGTAGCCTTTGATCAATTTTGAAGTAAAAATGCGATTAATTTTTTTTTTTAATTTAACTGATTAATTTTAATTAAATACTTTATAAGACACAGACTTTTTATCGATTTTAAAGCAACCTTCGGCCATTTCTACGCCGTTTCAACCAAGCTGATTCCTTATTGTGTAACTTCTTAAATCTATTGCTGAAGAAAATAATACGAGCTGCATCATTGGCCTCAAAAAAGTAAGTGCTGCTTTCTCCCGACTGTGTAAGGAAGCAAAAAGTATGGATCTGGTAGTGAACGGGTTCAGGACGTATGTCCTGTCACCAAAAAAAAAGTCCGTTCCCTCGTCTGGGCTTCTACGTCACTGCTAACAGTTATAACTTTAAAGTTGTCTACCTAAGATCAGCATCAACATCACTAATATTGTCAGCATCGAAATTCAACGCAGAATCATTCCAGCCAACAGTTATTTGCCTGGACTCAATAATCTCTTAATGAACAAAACCAAAATCTACACCACTACTCATCATCCCATCCATCATGGTGTAGATGCGTGGAAGACAATGACATATAATGAGTCGACGCTTTCAACTTTCGAAGGGAAGGTTTTGTGAACACCTTTGCGCATTGGCAACGGGGAATACCACAGACGATGGAAAGTGAATTCACTGGTACCTTTACAGTAAATAAGTTTGCATAAATCGACATCCTTTAGACGATCTCACCGGATAAGAGACGGATGGTTATGCCTTTGGTCATCTGCAGTTTTCTGGACAGATGGACCACACGAATCGGAAGATCTTCCTGACTTGTGGTGGCGATTTCGACGACGCCCTATTTCGGGGTTTCGCAAGGGTGGGGCTCTATTTTGACATGTCATGACTGTCAAATTTAATTGTCACATCATAAATTTTTTGTTTTATTTAAAGATCAGGCAATCATGAAATTTAATCACAACGCGTTAAAATTGTTAAAACCGTTAAAACCAACTACATACGTGCAAATGGTGATTAAAACGTTTCGTGCTTTAAGAGGAGATTATGGTTCACATAACTGTCTAACTACTCAAGCAATTGGTAAAATTTTAAAGAAATTTGAGAGAGACTGCATCGGTTGCAGATATTTTAAGGCCTGTGCATCACCGCTTTGTTCGTTCCATCTCACATATCGCTACTGTAAGTGAGCCGAAGTGTATCCGAAGACCCTGAGACTATCTTGCGGTACATTATGTCGTATTTTCCACTTGGACTAACACCTATGTGCATCCGTATAAAGTCCAACTCACACAACAACAGACCATTCTCAACGCGCCAAATAGGTGCTTCAACAACGAGCAGTGTGGACAGCGATTTGCGATTTTCTTTAGCGACGAGGATCCTCAAATAATCGAAGAGAGACTACACCCAAAACAAATTTTCTGTCTGGTGTGCTCTTTGTCCCGACGGTGTGATTGGACCTTACTTCTTTGAAAACGACCATGGCGTGACTGTCACTGTCATATCCGGGCGTTACTGGGTGGTTTCAACAGAATGGTGCCACATGACACACAACACAAGCGAGTATGGCTTTATTGCAAGAGAAATTTACCGTCTGCGTAACCTCTCGTCTTGGCGATGTAACCGAGATCGTGCGACTTAACACCGTTGAGCTTTTTTGTGGGGTTCCGCGGAAGACTGTGCTTACATATGAATGTAGATAAACCTTTAAATCTTGAGCACTTGAAAACCAGCATTCGTCTCAAGTTATGACTGGTCGAAAATTACCTCAAATGGTGCTAAGTTTTCAAAAATTCGCAAGGTGGCCATTTGAATGATGTAGTGTTTCACATATAATATAAAGATACAAACTTTATAATAAAAAAGAAATTTCATGAAAAAAAAATATATTAAGCGCATTTTATTTAAGTTTATTTTCGAAACCGCAAAATGGTTAACCCTGTATTTATTAATCCTGAAATTAAATACCAAACATTTTATATGATCATGAAAGGTATAAAGACATGATCGAAGACAAAGCTTCTTTCTTGTTTTTTTAGCTTAATTTTTTATTTAAATTAATTTTCTATAATTTTTTTTGATGTTAGTAAGACACCGGGATTTGAACCCGGGCCCTCCGAAAGGCAGTATGCAATGCTAATCACTCGGCTACCGCGGCCGCCAATTTCTAACATATAAAATATTAATCTAGCAATCTTAATCTAACGTATTGTGATTAAAGTGCAGCAAAGTGATGAACGGTTTATAGATTTTCGGTGCAAACTAATTAAGATTTAGACATGAAATCGGATTATATTTTTTATTAATGCAACTCTCTTGATATATTTTTAAGTTTTGCAACTAAATATTTCCGATGCAGGTATTATCAAATATTCCGATATACATACATACTCGTATATGTATGAATGAACAGTCTAAATAAATAATATTTTTAATAAATTTTTTAAACACAAACTTATTGATAACACCACCAGATATTCTGACACCTGTTTGCTCGTGTGAACGCAAATGATAAGCGTTTATTGAACCACAAAAACTTGGAGAAACTGAATGAAGGGCGAATAAATGAAAAATAGAGCAAACAAAACATTATGACAAATGTCAATTCTTATCTAATACATGCATACCTACATACATATGTATTGTACATATATTTATAGGTATAGTGATCCGGTTGGCTTTTGCTTTGATTGAAGCATTCAAAACTTATTTAAATATGATTTTGCAAGAATTTATACAAATATATTTGTACATATGTATGTATTTATATATGTATGCATACCTGCATATTTGCATACGTAAATAGTGTTCTCACCTAAATAATTTTTATTATCATTTAAAGCGACAAATAACTGTAGTATTATTAACAGTTTTATGTCTATTAGACTAATATTTATTTGCTATTGTTGCATTATTATTACATATTATTATTAAATTTATTGTAAATGCAAATAGAATTTAAATATTTAATGTCTCACGATTGCAACACTATTGAGCGTCATCACAAGCACAGCGCAGTCAGCGTGCGCAACTACTCTGAGAACTACAACTACTGTTATTACTGCATATGAGTATATTTTACCGGCAGTCAACAGATGCGACACGACTCGTATGTATGATATGACGTGATACCTCAAATGTCATAAAGTTGTACATATTTGTATATTTGTATATTCACTGCGAACCAATTTGTTTATTATATATGTATATCTACAGTGGTGGGCATATATTTAGTGCCGTATAAATACAGATGTCACAAGAAATTTATTGATCACAGTGAAAGGAATTCAAACAATAGTAATGGGATGGTAGACTCATTCAGAGGATTGAAGAGTAAAGTAAGACGCCGAGATGTTTGAAAAGCTGGCCGACAGGATTAATACACGAAAATTCTACGAAAAGATCCGGCGACTTACAGAATACTTCAAGATCGGAACAAACTCTTGTAGGTTCCAAAAAAGTTGATCTAGACCAGAGTATACTGAAGTTATAGAGGGAACACTTTTCCAGCCTGCTGAATGGCATCGATGACTATGTAACAGATCTTTAATTACCCGACTATGAAGAAATTAGAACAGCAATTACCCGCTTCAATAACTGACTACATACTTAAGGTTATGTTGGGAATATGCATCAATACTTTTAGGTCAGAGTAGGTCCATTATGATACCACGATCTTGAACCAATTATTTTGTTTCAGTGTCCATTTGCTTTGATTTTTTTTATGAGACCTTGATGTCTGCTATCGTAGACTATTCTTCAAGATAACCTATATACCGGAGCCTACCTCAGTTCAAAGCTGATCAGTCGCATAAAAGATGAAAAATCGTTTCTTACTCCCCATCCTTCTTGCAGCTTTTGCAGCAGCTCCAATGTACCAAGCACTCGCCCATCATACTCCCACTACGTTTGAGATGTCTTCCCTTTTAGGCGCGCACAATTCACTTTTCTTCTTCCGATTCCAATTCGGCCAAATTTGCCTAGATTTCTAGCTGGCATCCATCTAAGTGCGGACTGCTCTTAAGAATATTTATTACAGTTTGTACGTAGCAATAGGCGTACCAGTGCGTTTGATTGGTCGTGCCGTACAGTTTACTTTTATGTTCCTGCAGTTGGGAACCCAAATGAGAGACAATCTGTTCCGTTTGGCCATCTTCTGTAGAGATCAGCGACAGTCCTGATGTAAGTGAGCTAAGTGTCGCTGAAAATAAAATGCAACCTTCATAATAGCTGCAACTTCGGTCTAAACGACACTGCAATTATTGGTCAGAAACTCAGGTCCCCCAACTTTTGAGAAAACACCACCATTAACTCTCCAACCGATCTTCAAACCATCCGTATTATAGGAATGTTGAAACCGTCGTTTTATTACTTGCATCGTATAGTTATTTGCGGTAACCAGAGATGAAAAGTGGTGCTTAGGATAATTTGATCCAAACCGTAGCTATGTCAATATTACTTAAGCTGACTGACTCTCCGTGAAAAGTGTCGATTCTTTAGCATATTACTGAAAGGAGTCGCGAAGTTTGAGTACTTTCTTACCGAATGCGGCAGCATTCCTTCACCCTTGCTTTTCTCTTTTATGAGATTTTGCTGCTTATCTTTATGGTGGGCTTTGCTTCGGTCTTACTCTGAGTATTAGTTTTGTTTTCATCTTTGATTTGATTTTGTATTCCTCTATTTTGTTCTTGATCTAATTATGATCTTGCTCTCCATCTCAGCCTATTCTCAGTTGCGATGCTAAATTCATCTTATTCCTGGTCTTTGTATTGGGATTCTTCTTTGTTTTGGAGTTACTCGGAGTATTGACTCGGTCTTGATTTTGGTTTCTGCCTTATTATTAGATTTGGTCTTGGTCTCGACTATCCTCAAATTGTTTTTCGCCTGGTTCTGAATGTGGCTCTCAGTTTCCATTTAAGTTTCAGTCTTGATCTAGGCTTTCAATTCGGGTGTGTATTGTTCTTGATCCAGTTTTGATATTGGTCTCCATCTCATCCTATTTTTAGTTTCGATGCAGAACATGATCTTGATCTTATTCATGGTCTTTGTATTAGGATTCTTCCTTGCTTTGGTGTATTGACTCGGTCTTGATCTTGGTTTATGTGTTGTTGTTTTAACCGCAAAATATTCCCCGAATTGGTTTTCGGTATAAAGACAGGACTGTCGCGGGAACTATTGGATTTTAGTCGCCCCAGGGGCATCTCTGTTTCTGTCTTATTATTAGATTTGGCCTTGGTCTTTTCTTACAGGGCTTGGTGGAGGGGTTAGACTCCAAGTCTTGATCTTCGTATTCGATTGGGTATGGTATGGTCCTAGCATTATTATTAGTCTTCGATGTGTAAATTTCCTGAAAAAGAAAACATTTTAATTTCTGAAATTTGTCAATTCCTCTCTTTTTTTCACTTCACAAATACTAAATTTATGACCAACACTGCATGGAGTGTACGCATGTTACGCCATCATATCATCTCATCTCATATATCATTTATAATTTTATTTCGTACAAAATTGAATATATCAATTGACCCCATGAGCTTCTCGACTCTTCATCTGCTCTCGTTGTACCTCTTTGTGCCGAGTTGTGTGTGCGTTGCCATAGGGTCTTTGACATTTTTGCCCATCTTATTTTACTTTCGCACGTTTTTGTTATTTCTATTATCATATTTTATGCGCTCGACGCACACACACACACACATTTCGGCGTTCTGCTGCTCAATGAAGTGTATGGATGTGTGTGTAGTTAAAGTTTAATAAAGGTTTTAATTAAATATTGAACTTTGCTCTCTTGTACATAGGTACATACGTATACACATATACATATATATTTTAAACATTTATGTGTTTAGTTTTGTGAAAATTATTTAATTTTTAACACCACAAAAAATATGTAAGAAATATTAAATGGAGTGCGGGAACCTTTACAGAAGAAGATATGCGCTCTGCCCATAAGAGTCTGCGCCTTGAGCAGAAATTAATGAGATATTAGGTGAGATACGCTTAATTAAAGCCTCGAGATAAGCAAGTAAGCAAATGAGGAGTGCTTTAAAGTAAATTAACCTCATCGGTCAATCAAGGAGCAAGGAAGACAGACTCAGAGACAACAATGGAGCCTGGGGTCACTGCTAAAAGAGAGGAAGCTGAAGGAAGTGGAGCAACTCCTAAATATTCAGTTTAAGGGTTCGCTGAAGTCTAATTGCAGCGTCCGTTCACCTGAGCTGCGGCTGCGATCGGGTTTCGATCTTGAAGCAAGCGGCTCGCTATATACCTGTGTGTAATATTTTAAAACTACTCGCCTAGCGAGGTTGTGGGCTGACTTAGTCCAACACATACCACCTCTTCGACGATGTTAAAACTGCCTTAAGCGCTACTGTTATGTCTGTTCCTCTTCCTCTCTGCCTCCTTAAAGATTGAGCAATTAGCACCGTTGCATGCTTGTTGTACCCTGAGAACTGGAGGAAGCTTAGCAATTTGCATAAGAAATTAATTGGTTTGGATGTATTCGTGGAACGTATTTAATCTGGATAGATCAGTCAATGATCCGACAACATAAGCAACCATGGAAACAAAAGGAGATATGTATAATTGATCATGCATATTCATTCTGTGTACATATGTAAATAGATATGGTACATATATCAATTTAGCAATTCTTTAGATGAGCTCTGACACATATCTGACAGAAATTTTCAAAAATGTATGTAAATCCATAATAAATTGCGGAAATAACATACATACATACATATGTATGTATGTATGTTCATAAATTATATTTATTAAGAGTCACAACTCGTGAATTCTTAATTTGGTTTCCACTTATGAAATGTGCCCTCTGGCAATGTAGAAACTTAGATGATAATCTAGTAACCGATATCCAGAGCATGCTTGTTGTAGAGCGAACACTTCTCCAGCCTGCTGAATGGCAGTGAAAGTTCTACACCCGGAGATGATGAGCCCGAAACCTTTATCGACGATGATGGAAAAGACGTCCCATTACCTGACTATGTTAAGGTTCAAATCACGATTGATCGTTTAAAGTACCAGAAAGGGGCTGGAGCTGATATTCAAACATCAGCTTCTTTGTATAATATGGTCAGACGAAAGCATGTCTGACGATTGAATTCTGTGTGTGCTCTGCTTAATCCACCAAAACGGGGCCCCACAGTCTGCGCCGATTACCGTGGGATAATCCTCTTCAATAACATAAGGTCCGTATTGTGTGAAAGACTAAAGATCTCCATTAACAAACTGATTGGACCTTATCGGTGTGGTTTTAGACCTAGTAATTCACCATTGTCCAGATATTCACCATGCGCCATACCTTAAGAAAGGTCTGTGGGAAAAGTATCAATAAACACCACCTTTTCATTGATTTTAAAGCCTAATTTAACAAACTCTACATACCCTTCAGGGTATCCTTTGCGAATTAGCTACTGCGAATACCGCAGACGATTGAACGATGAGCTGTACGAGCTATATGATGATATTTGACGAAAAATTCCGTTTTGATGCGAATTGTGGCGAGACGTTCATCCACCGGAGTGAATGCCAGTACTCGGCGACGGAGTCTCTCTCCTACCACGAATTCGACACCAAATTTGCGCTCCTTTATATGGCCGCTGTAGTAAATTTTACAAGGACCAACCTTCTTCCGTCCCTGTACCGTCCATCGCATCTCTTGGACGGCGGTGATGTCAGCCTTTAATTTTTTGAGGACATCAACCAGTTGGGCAGTGTCACCTTCCCAAATAAGGGACCAGACATTCCAGGTGCATGCCCTTAAATCATAATCCTTAAAACCTTTTTGGTGGGGGGGGGGGGCGGGTCGTCATCAAAAGGGGGGTCTCTCATCCGGGGCTGAAATTGATTTTTAATTGGGTTGTTTTTTCATGTGGTGGGCTCCATACCCTACGCACAACCGCATGGGATTCGCCTTCTCACTTTAGCTCGCATCCAAATGGATGTTTGTTGTCTACCCAGGGGATACTTGGTTTAAGGCAAATACCTCACAGGATAGAACGGTGAGCTGTACGAGTTATACGATGATCTTGACATAGTTGGCTTTGTCGTGTCGTCCGAATGGATGAAAGCACTCCAGCTTTGAAAGTATGCGATGTAGTACACGCTTGTGGAAGTCGAGGAAGAGGAAGACTACAACTGTGTTGGAAAGACCAGGTGGAGAAGGGCCTGGCTGTACTTGGTATTTCCAACTGGCAGCAAATATCGAGTATAGGGAACGATTATTGATTCGGTTATAATCGTGTAAGCGGTGCATATTCCAATGAGGTAGATGAATATGTAACATTCTAATTAACTTCATTTATATTTATTAGTTTATTGTTTAGTTGTGAAAAATAAATATAAATTTTTTGCCTATATCTAAGAGTACTTAAAATTCTACTTTCTTCATATAGTTTCTTTTGGTTAAGAATTTTTCTCTGCAACGATTGGGTAAAAATTTGATTGAAAAAAAAAAAGAAATAATTTTTTTTTAGTAATTTTTTATAAAATTCATTTATGAGCTCATGAAGGTTTTTTCTTTCTTTTTTCTAAAAATTGAAAAATTTTGAGTTACGCCTTTTTTTGCTGACAACTATTGTTATCTATTTTTTGATATGAAAGCAGATTGACTTTAAATAAGTGAAAGATGTATTATGAAATTGAGCGCTTTATGTAATTTTAGATCTTTCTTTGATGAGTTGATGAGTGGGTGCTCTACGCTTTGCCTTTGCTCTTTGCGTTGTGTTATTGGACGTGGATTTCTTGTTAACATACAAATGATAGAAATGTAGACGCTATAAATGGCATAGCGAAATATTTTTATTTTTTTCTTTTTTTTTTTAAAGTGATATTTTCATGTAAATTTGCGCACTACTATGTTGGTCTTATTCAAACATACATACATACATACATATGTACATATAATATATCTACGCTTACATCAGCACCAATTAGAAGTAATATTCTGTGCTTTTATCATATAATATAATGACTGGAATTGAATAGAATCGTCATTATGAGTTCTTGTAACGTCCTAATTTAGATAGGACAGTAGAGGAATGAAAAGGAGTGTGTGCGTGTGGATGTGGGTGGTGAAATGTTTGAGGAAGTATCAAAATGAGGAAACCATTAATAGATTTATTTGTTATTATTTTTATTTTTCGTTGCTATGTACACTTTTGGATTGATTTTCTTTGTTGTTTCTGGAATATTTTCTCTTCTTTTCTTACCTAAAAACAATTAAAAAATAGCAGTTAAAAATATGCACATACATAGATAATTTTATATTTTTGAACCTTTTGCAAATATGTCTTAAAAACATATTTTATATTTACATATATATGTACATATGTATTTATATATATTATTTATACATATGTATATGATACTAGTTTCGTATGCTTTAATAGTAAAGGCGGCCGCAATAGCCGAGTTGTTAGCATTGCATATTAACATTCAGAAGGCCAGCGTTCGTGTCGTGGTTTACCAACATACAAAAATTATAGAAAAATAATTTTTCTGATTGCGGTCGCCCCTCAGCAAGGAGTGAAATAAAAATCACTACCACAAACGGGAGGATGAGCTTAGCCGAAAATCGCTTCCGCATTTACAAAGTGCAAATGATAAAGGGTGATCCAAGTAGAGGTACTTTTTTCAATAGCATTTTTTTGACAGATCACGCGGGAGCCGTGTCAAGCTGTTATGTTATCATGGAAAGACTTAGGCGTGAACAACGTTTACAAATCTTTCAACTTTATTACGAAAATTCACGTTCTGTAAAGAATGTGTTCCGCCCGCTTCGCTCAACTTATGGTCAACATAATCGGCCTACGGAGCGTACTATTCGCAAGACCATCACCTATCTTGAGACCCAGCATTCATTATTGGATAATATTCGACCGAATAGAATATAGCAGCTGTAGCTGAGAGTGTACACGAGGACGGTAGAGAGTCGAATCGGCGCAGTTCGCAGCAACTCGGATCGATGTATGGAATGACTTAGCGCATTTTAAGTCGGGATCTTAAATTGAAAACTGTGTGCAGGAACTGAAGCCGCTTTACCTTCCCAAGTGACATCGCTTCGCTCTATGGGCTCTTGAAAAGTTCCAAGAAAATCAGACGTTATCAAGCTCAATGGATATGTAAACAAGCGAAATTGCCGCATTTGGGACGAAGAGCAACTTGAAGATATTCAAAAACTGCGGTTTTACGGTGGAATCATCGGCCTATTTGAAAGAAATTGAAATTGAAGCTCGTAATCTCGGCGACATGGTTTCAACAAGACGTCGCCACTTCCCACACATCGCATCAATCAATGGATTATTGAGAGAAAACTACGGTGAGCAGATAATTTCACGTTGGATACCCCGATCGCGTGACATCACACCATTAGAATTTTTCCAATGAAGATATGTAAAGTCTTAAAGTCTATGCGGACATTCCCGCTCCGATTTAGGTCTTGGAGCAAAACATCAAGTGTGTCATTCGCCAATTACCAGTCGAAATGCTCGAACGAGTTATTGAAAATTGGACTCAACGGATGGACCATCGGAGACGTAGCCGCGGCCAACATTTGAAAGGGATATGTATGAAATCTTCAAAAAAAAAAAAAAAATGACAAAGAATGTTCTTTCGAATGAAAATAAACAATCCCCTTGAAATGGGTCACCCTTTATATTTAATAGTCCAAAATTATCCATATTTATTACATGCTCAGAGTTCATATTCTGACCGCCTACATAGTTAGTGATAAATAAACTTAATTAGTCGCATCATTGAACAGCAGCACGCATACATACATACATCCGTCATTACAGAATAAGTACAAGTACGAGGTCTATTCCCAAATCAGTGACTTTCTACTATCGAAAAAAATGTGTCAAAATTTTAAAATTTTGACAGTTAAAAATGTTTTCAAATGGTAGAAACCTTTCATAGAATGTCGAGAAGATTCAAATGACGCTCGTCTCGGACAACAATCAAGAGAATATTGAGAAACTGAACAAATTGTTATGAAGAATCGTTGGATCACTATCTGGAGAATTGATGAGGATGTTGACATATCTGTTGGTTCATTCCAAGCATTTTTTCTTTTTTTTGAAAATTTGTGTTTGTATTTGTATTCTGTATTTTCTGTATTTGTAAATATACATATGTAGATATGTACATACTTTACTAAATTTGCTAAACCATTTGCATGTCATCTTTGGAAAAGTTAGAAAGTTGCATACATTTATACCTACATAACAATGCATGTATGTATGTATGTATGTATAAATGAATACTAAATAATACGTGGAATTATATTAAAATTTACTCGGCAACTAAAATTAGTAGCACTTTAGATAGTAAACATATTATTAGATTTGGTGATTTATAATTATTTCTATTTAATATAATTTTTTTTTTAATCAACAACTTATTGTAAATATTTATAGTATTAAAGGTACTTTATTTTATATTTATGTTAGTGTGTAATTATTCTACAGCTGATACATACATATATTGTACAAACATATGTATGTATACACATTCGTATGTATTTTTTTGAAATTAAACACAAATTACAAACATCTTTAATTAATTAAAAAATAGTTTTAATATCACGAAATTTAATTTCCAGATTTATTATAAGCGTAGTGTAGTGTTGTTAATTCGATTATAAATTAAATATAAATTTAAATATAAATATAAATATGTATGTACGAGGTGATTAACAAAAGTTCAGTAAGTTGATCAGAAAAAATAAATAAAAAAATAAATTCCTTTTGTATTCATTCGTAATCTTTGTCATTTTTTAACTTCTCTATAGAATCGCCATTAATTTCAACGCAGTTCTTAACCTTATAGATCTACTTCTGAAAACGGTCTTCAAAATCTTATTTTTTAAGCTTATCAAGTTCGGCATTAACCGCATTAATTATCCCCTCGTTGCTATTAAAGACCTTTCCTTTTAGAATTTCTTATTAATTTTTGGAAATAATCAGAAATCACAAGGTGCTATATACGGGTGATGGACGTATTTCTTCGATTCCAGAGATCCCAATAAAATTATTCGTTGTTTCAGTGGAATGGCGCGTTGTCATGATGTAAATCCTTTTTTTTCATGTTTTCCAACAAATTTTTAATAACTTTTGGTAAACACTCTTCGGTGTACCATTTTGCAGTTACCGTCTGACTCTTTTCCAGTGGAATAGCAGCTACGATTTTAGATCGGGTGAAGTAAACTGACATCATTACATTTGCTGCTGATTTTTGTTGCTTAGATTTTTCGCGTGGGTTTGCTCCAGTTGGGCTTCATATCATGAACTGCTGTTTGGTTTCTGGATCGTGCTTATAGACCCGAGGTTCCTCACCAGTAACGACTTTACTAAAGTTGCCAGACTGACTATTTTCGAATTTGTTTATGAAAAATTGAGCAAAATGTACTCGAGTCTCTTTTTGGGCCTCATTTCAAATACGTGGTACCCATCGAGCAGATTTCTTCGTGTATCTCAGATGATTACTTAATATTCGCGATACAGCCCTGACATTCAAGCCCAATTCATTAGCAATCATTTCTTCTGGGCTAGTCAATTACGGAAAAATGTCCGCTCCGGAATCTTCGGAATAACTCTTTAAAGACGGTGCAATTTGGCATTCACTGAATATTTGTATTGGCTGTAAATTACGCTGAAACCCGAAGAGAATCACATGGCGCATTTCTGTTTGTGTTGGTGGTGGAATTTCGATTGACCTATTCTCAGCTATCTTGCGGTTTCTCGTCTCCATTTTAGCAGTTCGTTCTAAAATTTAAAAGGAAGACTAATAAAGAATTTGGTAATTTTAAATTTAACATAAACAAATTGAAAGTCACCAACTGACCGAACTTTTGTTAATCCCCTCGTAAACGCATATACATACAAATATGTTCTTATGAGTATGTATCTTTGTAGCTTTGGCTATTGTGTTGAAAACCCAGTTTTAAAATGTAGCCTAGTTCAAAAATATCTTATTTTTTAACAAAACATATCTCAACTTCACCTGAAATAACGCATCTAACCTCCCTCCATAAACAATAAACCGTTACAACGCATTTTGATGCAAAATTACGCATTTGGGAAATTCATACAAAGATATACATACTAGTATTTGCATGTACACGTATGTATTCCAAGTTCAAGGGTAGTTTTTCATTTCACTTTCACGAACAAGAAAACTCATATCAAGTTCAGTAAGAAATTCTATTTAGATTTCTACTTAAGACAACCCTTAAATACATATTTACACACATGCATTAATAAGTATGCCAATGACTCATTGCTGGTGGTGAAATCAAAAAGAAAACTTCGTAAGAAAACTAAAAAAATATTTGTTCACAGATTTCCAAGTATATTTGAATGCTCACGCAAAGCTATGAACACATGTGGTTTGTAAGTTTATATATACATATGTATGTATGTAAGTATTACAACAAAACTATGCACACTAAAAATAATTTCAATTTACTCGGGTACTTAAAATAATTGCAAATACTTGGTTCAAAGGAAATTTGGCATTTTTCGTCAAATTCAAATTGGCACACACCCATAAAATATTTTAAAATAAGTTTTTTTTTTTTTATTTTTGCATGTACATATGTACATATGAATGTATATTTGTATGTTTTTCGTAAAAACCCTGCACGTGAATAGAAACAAATGCACATGTAGCCGGGAAAAAGTTACGTCATTTCTTGCCAATGACTTGCGAATGCAACAAGGCGAGGGAATACCCTGTAGAGAAATCTACGGTGGGTAAGCATTTCAAAAGCTTATTCAGGAAAAAAGTTAAAGATTAAAAAAGTTTAAGTCGTTAAATAGCTCATAGTCAATTATTTATTTTTACTTTACCTAAAAATATTTCTATTAAATTATCTAAATTACTTTTGAAAAATTTTAAATTATTTATTTTTTATAATACAGGGTTCTCCAAATCAGACCTCTTTTGATATTCAAAGAAAATGAATTTTTTTAGATCAGATCTTTATTTCAATGTAAAGAGGAAGATATGCCATTAATAATAAAAAACAATATCAGACAAATCTGGGTTTTCTTCAACACTTTGAGCTACATCAGCAATATTCTCATTTGTTTTTAAGCGACATGCATGTAATTTATTCTTCACCGCCCTAACTTGTCCCAACAACTCCATTTTTTCCGACGACCAAAAAATAATTTAGTTTTACAAACCGTCTCTGCCAGGTTTTCACCATTTTTATAGTGAATTTTAATAATTTCAAAGCGTTATTGAGGCGTTGGTTGTTGGTTAAGGTCTTTACAATGGACTCGGGACACACCATATCTCATCTCATATGTATTTCTACACGACTCTAACCACCTTTATGCATTTTATCTTTTTATTAAAAAGAAAAAGTTCAGCTACAGAGCAAATATTCATCAGCTGATTTTTAAAAGTAAGCCCCTGTTATTATTCTCACCATGAAAACTACACCAAGTATTTCTTTACGACTAGCTATAGTGAAGCTCAGCAAGTTTCAGACGGCTAACATGAAGGGAATAATTATATTAAGAGTGCCAGTGCAAATTTCTCAAGGAAAAAAAAAGAAACTGTTTTTGAATGGATTCTAACTTATAAGAGTACATATAATACCTCGGGTTCCGTGCTCCAGAACAGGCAATACTAAGATTGTATATAAACCTTTAGTAACAAAAAGGATCTTTGAATTCCTTTGACCACCTTTTTACAAATGCCAAACTGTTAGTTAAATCGTTAGTTAGGTTGCTCGAGCACGGGGTCCCTTGAGTGAGCACATTTAGGCCTGTCGGTCCTTTGTGATATCTATGGGGCGTTTATAGAAGAGATTCCTCTCGCCTTTCTAGATGCTGAAACCACTTGGTTTGTTTAATGAAACCTATCTACATACATATAAATCTGCAAGTTTTTGACTATCACACTATTATGAAGTCAGAAGTTCAGTTTAGGTTCCTTAGTGAAATGGACCATTTTTTGTTGGGTTATGCGAATTCGCTTATCTAAGCAGATAAGCTCGATATGATTGACGCTTTAGAAGAGAATATTCGGTTCCAGTTACTGTAAAAAGTAATCGAAAATTGGGCCTCTGGGCTAGAATTTATACGAGCCAGCCCCCGTAAATATTTTTAAAACGTAATGGTAAACCCTCATCTTTTTAATAAAGTAAAAATATTAAATTATATACGCTTTATTTCATCTTGAAAACCACATTTTAATAAAACACCCTTTAGTTATCAACAGTGCACGCCTTCTTTTGGAAATCCTTTTTCATTTCTCACAGGGATGTCTCACAACAGAGACGTCGACTTTGCCGGCTTACTACGAAAAAAGTGAAGGTTAATATGTCTGTATGTATACTCGTATTGATGTTATGTTATATTCCGATGCAAAAACACCGAACATAGCGGCAATGGCAATGGTAATGAATGAATGAGTATGTTGTGGCTTAATTGCGCGTTTTTTCATTTTCGTTTTCGTTGCATTAATTCGCGGAAACTATTAGATGAGTGCATTTCATGCAGCCGGCATAAATATACATCTACATATGTATATAAACATAGAAAGAAAAGCACACATAAATATGCCGCTAAGTTGTATTTCACTGTAAATTGTGAAATTGTGAATAATGTGAAAATCCATTTTAAACAAAATTATTTCAAAATAAAATCATCACATAAATGTTTGTTATTGACAACATATGAATAGCTGTGTATGTACATACGTACATACATTTGTGCATCCTATTTATACATATGCATTTAGATGAGTACCCAAATGATTGACAAGTTTTGTTTATTGAAAATTTCTATTAATTTGAAGGGCGGCATGATGACTTAGTGAATTCTAAGAAATTTTTGTGAAATTTTTGAAAAAATAAATAAATAAAATCATTTGCTAAGCACATATATATGTACAGCTATGGGCACATAAATGGCACAAAATTAAATTCTTGCTAAATGTTAAAAATTTTCTACTGAAAGTTGTTGACAATCAAAAAATTGTTGCACCAAACTTGCTGCCGCAGTATATCTTACGTCTGGCTAACTTTGAGTGAACACATAAATGGCACAAATTCCTTGGCATTTACATTATCCTAGTAGAATATAATTCCAGGTTCACTCAGAAGACGATTAAACATGGGGGCGGAAGTATTAGGGTGATGGGTGCATTCCGTTAGTTCCGTTCGTCCGAATTTTCGACAAAATGGACAATTTTCATTATTTTGGACATTTTGAAACACCATATGCCTTTGATAGCATGCCAATTATTGGGTGTATGCAACAATTCGTGCGGTTTTTTTCGAAAATTAAGACATTATTGTGAAAAAATTGTCTTGATCAACTCCTAATACTTTTGCAAGTTTCTCCAATTTTTCGTCTTGAAATTTTTTTGGCTGTCCGTTTGTTGAGTTGTTAATGAATTCTAACTTAAGCTTATGTTATTACTTAATGTGATGAATAAACTTTAGAAAAACCTTCTTGGTGGATGATATTTTTAACGACGCTAAAGAAGAAGAAAGTCAACTTAAAAGAATGTGCCATTTATATGTCCATAGCTGTATATATAGTAGTATATACATACATACATACATACATACATATGTACTTAGTTGCCTACCTTATTTGAAATTAAAAAAATATATATTTAAATATTTTCCCGCTAAATGTTTTGAACTGTAATTATTGTTGGCATTTTTTTATTCTTATTAAACAAATGAGGCACGATTCTGTGAGATTTACAGATATTTAAATACCTTTAATAGCGCAATTTACCTAATAGAAGATGAGTTTGCTTTTTCTTTAAGATCTCATAAATCAATAAAACCTTAGTAGTGGAGCTAAAATACATACATATGTATATATTGTATTGGCGTAGTTTGGAACCCAGCGGGAAGTGATATAGGTACAAACCACCAGATGGAAATACTATGTACATATGTACATACAAACATGTATAATATCTAGTAGAGGAATCAATAATACTCATACCGACCTACAAATGTATTTTATTTTCTTATTGCTTTTAATTTCCCACGTTTGCCATTTATTTTCTGTGAGTTAGTTGTAGGCAGGGGCGAACGCTAATATTGCGTTTTTTCATAAAAACGGCGTTGACAATTTTTTTAAACAGCTTGAGATTATTTAATTGTATTTTTTCTTTTGACAGTTATAAGCTGTCACTTTTAGCTTGCTTTAGAAAAAAAGTACGCGTAATTTTGTTTATATTTGTTTATTTGGCGTCAATTTTAACAAAAGAACATTTTCGCCATATTTTACTTTATTACTTCCTTAAAGGAAAAAATGCAGCGCAAATTGCTAAAAAGTTGCATAATTTGTATGGTGATAAGGACTTAAAAGAAACACAGTGTCGAAGTTGGTTTGTCAAATTCCGTTCGGGAGATTTTTCACTCAAAGATAAGCCACGTTCAGGTCGGCCAAGTGAAGTTGATGATGGCGATATCAAGGCTTTAATCGATTCGGATCGTCATGTAACTGAAACTGACATGTGTAATTTGAGAAAAGTTACCGTTCATAATCATATACGACGTCATGGACTGGTAATAAAAATTGATATTTTAGTACCACATTTGAGAAAGAAATTCATTTAACAATCCGCTTCAACGCTTGTGAAATGCATCTTAAACGAACGCAAAGAATATGATCCGTTTTCGAAGCAAATCAAAACTGGAAATAAAAATTAGATTGTTTACAATAACGTCAATCGAAAACGATCATGGTCCAATGATGAAGCGCCACAAACCACTTCAAAGACTGATATTCACCAAAAGAAGATTATGCTGTCAGCCTGGTGGGATTGGAAGGGTGTGGTAAATTTTGAGCTGCTTCCAGTGACCCAAACGATTAATTCGGATGTCTACTGTGAACAACTGGACAAATTGAATACATCCATCAATGAAAAGCGACTACAATTGGTTAACCGTAAAGGTGTCATATTCCACCAGGACAATGCTAGACCACACACATTGTTGGTCACTCGCCAAAAACTGAAAGAACTTGGCTGGGAACTGTTGATACATCCACTATATATATACATATATCCCTCACCTTGCACCGTCAGACTACCATTTGTTTCGATGTTTGCAGAACTCATTAAATGGTAAAACTTTCGAAAATGATGAGGCTATAAGGCATTTGGCACTTGGTTCAGTTTTTTGCAGATAAAGATCAGAAGTTCTATGAGCGTGGAATAAATAAAAAAAAAAACCTTGAGAAAGTGCAAAATTAATATGAATTTCCCAATAAAGCGAAAAAACTTGTTAAGCAAAAAAGCTCAAAAAACTGCTGATGCTGGCTTATGCGCATTAAATAGATCCTTTAACCCTTTACAGTACCAGATGGAGGTCTGTTTAAGTGTGATCTAAAGAGGTCGTCGTATAGGACATCTACGTTTTTCGGGAAATTCAAGCGAGCTTTAATATCCAATTTTGAAGCCCCCACCTAGTTCTTGAAACTGCGAAGCTCCGTGATATGCAGAAGTCGTTTTGGCTAAGGTCGGAGAAAAACAGAGCAGGTGCTTTAACGTCTCACTCATGCCTTGCTTCCTGCATTTCCTACATGTGTCACTGCTACTAAAGACCATTCTGCTTGTATGGATTGTCAGTAGGTTGTGGCCCATCTTTAGGCCAACAACTTTTTTTAGTAACATTTGTATTTATTTACGAAATCTGTCTCGAGTCCAAAAGCCTCACAATAAATTATCAAAATTAAAATATTATAACTCATTAGCTAGGAATGGGCTGCTGGATCAGAGTTCCCCCTAACAAGTGCAGTAAGTCCCTTCTCTTCATGGGCGTTTGTCTTGTTACGGAGGCCAAGGTAATAACCAAAGAGTTCGGATGATTATGCAATTTTACAATTTAAATTTTTTCTTGAATAGTGCGTATATTTATATCTTAACGGAGCTCCCGAACTATCCTGAAGTCCTTACGGGAATGTGTAAGCAAAAAATGGTTGTTTCCTGTGCTGATTTGATTTTTGTGGTTTTTCATTTCGCAAATGAGTTCCAGCTCACTCTGATTCGGTTCCCAGTTTGTTCGGAAATTTCAATAAATATCATTTTTAGCGACTTTTGTTTATCCTGTACAAATTCGTTAGCAAGCCGGATGACACTTTTGGCAATCTCATCAGCTATTTCGTTACCCATAATACACTTCTGCCTGGAACTGAGTATATATACAGATGTGTCTACTATTTCCCTGCTTCCAAAGACATCTTAATTGCCGCCTGACTGTGGATGTATGTATATGTACATATATTGATATTTTCTTTATAGTTTTCTGCCTTGCTAGGTATCTCAGCAGCTTTCCTTATAGCGAAGACCTCCGCCTGGATAATATTGCAGTACTATGGAAGCTTGAAGGATTGCTGAAGTCTAACTCAGCGCAATAGACTCCGGCTCCAACTCCATCAGCCAATTTTATTTCATTGTCGTCCTTCTTAAGCATAGCTTTAAATCTCAATTTCTCAGATAAAAAGTGTAGATTTTGTCCTCCATTCTCCTGCATAACGAACTGTGCCCGAAGATTCTAGCGGACGATTCATCTAATGCCATGAATCATAACGTGCATAACGTGCAGGGGACAGGGTCATGTGTTTGTCAGCATCTTTTTACATGCGTAAAGCGCAACACTGGGCCTTTTTATCGTTACCCCTAATTTTTCAAAGAATTGATATACACATATGTATGTATACTCATTAGTTCATGAGCGCTTTTCCTTAATATCCGGCATCGAAAGCAGTAACAACTCTTCACCCTTCGGAAGACAAAATTAAAAAGCCATAAGAGTTCTCTAAGAAAATAATTAAAATATTTTAAGGGCGTTGTAGCAGCTGAGCCTCTTTTTAGTAGCAATTAAAATTTAGCGCATAAATTGTATGTCCATATGTATGTATTATTGTCGTAAGCGAAGCAATATTTTCAAATTACTGTAAAACCAATTAGCAATAAAATAGTCAACACAATCTTAATACTATAATTTTATTTTTTCTAAAACTACCACAAAATAGGATTATTTTAATTGAAATCACGCCTTTTATTTATATTTAATTATTGTGATTTTTTTATCTAACAATTTGAAGCCTATAATTTTGCTACCGCTTTGCTAATTTATTATTTTAAAATTATTCCGAATTCAATTTTTTCCTCATATTACTCATATTTATATAAAAATAGCAACAAAAAAATTTTTTTATGCAAAAACTAAACGTTTGCTAATTATTAATTTATACTTAAAAACCAGAATTTATGGCACAAATTAGTATTATAAACATATGTATGCATATATATTAGTTATTACATATATGTATATGTAGGTGTGTATATCATAGCTTAATTAATATGCAAACTAATTACATACATCAATAATAGTGCTTTTTCGCTGTAAAAAGAAAGTTTGCTTAGATAAGAGGCAAATAATAATCTCCCATCTATTCTTTTGTCTGCTACTTCATTAATTTGCATATTTTTGGCCAATTTTTTGCATAATTAAAAATCGCAAAACACAAATCTGTTATAATCTACTGTTCATATATGTATGTATGTATATGTAGGTCAGTTAATCGATTCGAATTTTAGAAATTGTTGACAAAAAATATTATTCAATAAAAAAGATCTTTCGAATCGCCAACTTGCCTAAAATATTGGTGGCAATCGTAAGGTGTAACCTCAATGTCAATTTAAAAACGCCAACAGGGGTTTCATAGAGTGGAGCAGGTCATAAGGTTCGTATCCAAAAAATTCATTATCGTTATCACACCTGTCTGTTCATCATTGGTAAACTTAAAACCGACACCTCTTAAATTTTTATCTTATAAAACACGAAAGCTGTACGAGGGAATATCTAGTAATATAACTTTACTAAAAAGTTTGAACATTTTTTTCTTCGCCCTTAACTCGAGTTTATTGACTTATCGGCGCACATCATAGCTTTGCTTAAATTTAGTATTTTTATACCCTTCATGTGTATTAATTGTTGTATTAATTTTATACACTTATGTACTGGTATAATGGATCAATCATATGTCGTAACCGACCAGATCATACCACTATAACATATACATATATATAAAGAAAGCATTTTTCATATTTCAGATTTTGGATCATAAATTTGTCAAAAAAAGCATTTAAGAGCGTTTAATTTGGTATTATACATTAAGACCAGAAAGTTTCCGAAAATTGTTTATTTTCGATATTCGCTGTTTGGTTCATCATGAATTCGTTCTAACAGGACAGATGGTCAATAAAGAGTGTTACTTGAGCGTTTTGAGGCGTTTGCGCGAAAACATCCGTCGTAAACTTTCATCACGATAATGCGCCATCTCACCGAGCTAATGTTGTGAACGATTTTAAGACCAAACACTCGTTCAGTACCATCGGTCAAACACCGTATTCACTGGATTGGTCCTCATGCGACTTCGTGGGCAGTTTAAATGACAATTTCCGAAAACTTTCTGGTTTTAATGTACACACCATGATTAATTACACATTGGTAATGACAATTATCCAAATCGGAAGACTGTGTCATATAGCTCCCATACAACCGATTTGTCAGATATGAGATTTTTCGTCAAAAATCCGTCAAAAAAATCACCTACAAGCGTGAAATTTTGAATTTTCTACACGTATACACTAATAAACACTGACACCGAAAATCACCAAAATCGGAGGACTGTATCGTACAGCGCCTATACAACCGCGTTCTTCACATATGAGGTTTTGAGTAAGAAAAGCCGTTAAAAAACATCTAAAACAATGAAATTTTGCATTCTACACACATACATACATATACATATGTATATCAATAAAAACTAAAGACAGCACTTTTTCACGTTTAGGTTTTTTCTTTTCAATTTTCACAAAACCAATCATGATCTACTCCAATATTTATTTTCTATAAACTCAGCATATTTTCTCAACCATACAATCAACAAAAAATAATACTTTGAATAAATTACATATGTAGGTATGTATAAAAAAAAATTAAATAAACAATTAATAGTTAAACAGACACGAATAACACGTTACTCATACGCCCCGTAAATGCTACGATATAATAATATCTAATAGAGTATAATAATATCACTTATTGGAATTTCAAAATCTAATGAAATAATTTTCCATACACTTACATATGGTACATACATATGTGCGCTGATGATATACTCTAATATTCGCTATATTATAGTACTTTTCCGTTAAAATAGTATTTCTGTTATATAAGCAATGGCAAGAGACCAAAAGTAGACAGAACGATCAGCGAGTAATGAAATATGAAGCATATGAGTGTTTTAGAAAAATTTGCATATGCATATACATTTGAGTATATGTGTATTTTGATAAGAAAACCAAAACGTATGTTTTTTAATCATTGCAAATAGTATTAATTGCAACAAATGTTTTCTGCTAAATTTCATTTGCAATAAATAAACACGTGCATATATATGTATGTACGACTATGTAATGCAATACGATGACTGTCAACGACATATTATTAATATTTATATTAGCGTATTGTGCATAAAATAAAGAATATGAGTAAACAAAGGAAAACAGAGATCCCAATAAAGCAAGCATTAGCCACTGAAAAAATATATTTTCGAAGACCCATGTCTTCTATCTTCTACATATACATACATACATATATATATATATTAGCAGATCCAGCAAACTTCGCCTCGCCTTAATTACATGCCTTTATATTACATTAAGAGTGATAATAAAATACTATATATGTAAATAATTCAAATCTGAATGTGAATTATTTGAATGAACTCGATCAGCAGAAAGCAATTTGGTAGTAGGCAAGCAGGAAAAAACAACAAAAATGGTTTGTCAACAACCGAACATAGGCAATTACTTAAATTATACTAAGCAGTTTCAGATAAGAAAAGTTCAAGCAGCCCATACGATCGAAAATAAAAAAAAAATTTCGAACAAATTGAACCATAAATAAGATTATTAAGAACTAGTTTCTGCATGTTAATCTAAACGATAAGCTACATATATCTGTTCTGCATAATACATTAAAATAATAATTGTCATAGCACACGCTAGGGAATTGCTAGGCTTTTACGCACGGGCGTACCTTCCAACAAAGCTTCAGCTTAAGTTAACGAATTATGCCATCTATCGGGTTGTTTAATGGACCAAGCCAATCAAATATTTGCTCGGTGACCCTTGGTCCATTTCCGAAAATTTTTATATATTAATCCAAACCATAGAAACGATTTTTTTGAATAGATCGGCCCTGGGTACTATTCCTGGAAACAAAAGTAATGTACCTGCTAAACTAAGCAAAAGGCTACATATATATCAAATTTCAAGTAAATCGAACTATAAATTCAAGTTTTTCGAATAGATCAGTCCCAGGCCCTCTTCCTGGGGTGAAAAATAGATGTTATTTTATTCTCAGACCTACTGAATATGC
>JAWMAG010000011.1:5207500-5232500 GCA_037013455.1 Ceratitis rosa | reverse complement strand
ACATTCTTAACAGAACGTAATAAATATGGTATATAACTATGTGTATTGGGTATCAGCTACACAGGTACTTACATACATACATATTTTATAAAGTTGCTTACAATTTACCGCTATGTTGCAAATACCTTCCAATGCCGTCGTACATGTTAACGTGGAATTTTTTTTAATTTTTTTGAATTAATTTTTGTATTTCTATGACAATGTTATGACTTTAAGCTTCTTTGTTTATGTGCTACTCACATATACTCGTACATATATAGGAACATTTTAATTTGTATGACTGCTGCACGATTTTAAAATTAGAACGCCAACAACTTAATGCAATGCATAATTTTGCTATGTAAAGTATATCATGTGATGGGACATTTAAGAGTTAATGCTCTCGCACGATTTTGTAACCTCAAAAAAAAATAATAAAATTTTAGGATGGATAACTGACATCCGGGTAACACTTATTTGAATATTCTGAAATATTTGCCAGGTGGTGTTTGAAAAAAAGTGTAATATTAATCTTATTATATAAAATTAAATAAAAAACTAAATTTTAAATAAACAAAATAAATTTAAAAAAATCAAAAATAAGTAAAATGAAATAAAATAAAATTAAATAAAACAAAATAAAATTTAATAAAATAAAATAAATTAAAATAAAGTAAATTTAAAAAAATAAAATATAATAAAATAAAATAAAGTAAAGTAAAATAATATAAAATAAAATAAAATAAAGTAAATTTATAAAAATAAAATAAAATAAAGTAAAGTAAAATAATATAAAATTAAATTAACTTAAATTAAAATTAATTTAATTAAATAAAGCAAAATGAAATAAAATAAAATAAAAATAAAATAATAAAATAAAATAAAATAAAATAAAATAAAATAAAATAAAATAAAATAAAATAAAATAAAATAAAATAAAATAAAATAAAATAAAATAAAATAAAATAAAATAAAATAAAATAAAAAAAAAATAAAATAAAATAAAATAAAATAAAATAAAATAAAATAAAATAAAATAAAATAAAATAAAATAAAATAAAATAAAATAAAATAAAATAAAATAAAATAAAATAAAATAAAATAAAATAAAACAAAACAAAATAAAATAAAATGATATAAAATTAAATTAAAATATCTTAAATAAAATAAAATAAACTAAAATAAAACAAAATAAAATAAAATAAAATAATATATAATAAAATTAAATTAAATTAAAGTAAATAAAATAAAATAACATAAAAAAAGAAAATGAAATTATATGAATTGAAATAAAATAAAATAAAATGCTTTGTAACTTCAGCGCTAATTAAGGCATTTAAAAGCACAGATTTGTCATTAAGTAATTACTCGGTTAAATAATGCATTAAATAATTTTAAAACATTCACTAAACTATTTAAAAGTCTAAGTCAGTTAATTCAAGTCAAAGATTAAGAAATTTTTCAACAGATTTTTTTTTGAAATAAATTTATTGCACAAATAGCACACTCATTACAATTGCCAATTGCCAATCACTGTTCCATTCAATGCATTATTTAACCAAAATGAATATTCCGATTTCCCATATGCGAGAGTCCATATCTATTCAATCCACACCCAAACACCTCAGCAATGTCAAAGGCCAATTTTCTTAAATTTAGTGGCATTTACTGGTTAACCACTTGGCAATTAACTTATTGTTACTAATTATGTCATGACTCGTACTATGAAAAAAAACATCACACACGAGGAATTGCACCTTTTCGTAACCACTTTGTGAGAGGGACCTTGAATTAGTGAACTAAGAGACCTCCCTTTGTATTTAGATGTGATGTGTTGAAATTTTAATTAATTTATGATGATAACAAAGTACAAAAATCAATAGCATTTTTTATACTATAATAAATTTGCTTGTTGCTTATTCAATCATTAACATAGAGTCTCTACATTTGAGTGACTCTTTTCTACTGTCATTAATAAATTGTTTAAACTAATTTAATTAGTATAAGGTTGTTAAAAGTTAAAGCATTGAGCGGAAAGGTTAGAAAAACCCTTGAGCCCAATCGTTTCATTAACTACAATGTAACTGTATTCTTTTGTACCCGAAACGAAAAAATTTGACTTAACTCGCTTAGAATTTCGATCGGTTAGCCGAACAAACAACCCGTTGTTTGTTGGGATATTATTTAAACGGCTCCGCTGAACAATTTCTCAGAGTTGTGATAGCTTTTTAGGGTGAGATTCTTGTTCATTGAGAGAAGGGAGAGTATAACAACTGCTGCCAACACTCAGATCATTATTTTATTGATTGGAATTTTGCTGACCAAACCTTATTAAGAAACAGGTCTATCCACTAGGTATTTAGTCAGTTAATAGTATTCGTGTTGTGGGCAGCTTTTTAGGTTTTGGTACCTGATGCTTTCTAAGTGCTCATATACAGTGGCGGACTAAAGTCTACATACGATCCATTTTTTGGGAATTCAACCCGTCCTATAACTTTCACAGAAAAAATAATGATGCAGTTTTGTTTTAAATTCAAGTATATAACAAAAACTAAAATTTCTCATTTATTCAACATTAACTTTCAAAGTTATTAACAAAAAATGGAAAAAAGGCACTGACAAAAGTGAACATACGATTTTTTGCTTAGCTATTCTAGGTAATCATATTAATTTTAATAACTAAGTTAATATTTTGTTGGGCCACCATGCGCATCGATCACCGCTTGCAAGCGTCTAACATTGAAAAAAACCAAATTTTCCAGCTCTTCTCCTGTAATGTTTTGCCAATCTTCTTGAAGTTTCTCTCTGAGCTTTGATGCATTACTTATAGGGTGTTTTCGAATTTTCCGCTCCAATATTTTCCATACGTGCTATGTAATATTCAATTCCGGACTTTGTGGTGATGAGTGCAACTGCCGCGGAGCATAATACAGCAGCCAATCCTTTACAATTTGCGCTGTGTGCTTAGGATCATTATCCTGTAGAAAGATCCAGCTCGAGCCAAGGCACAGTTTGTCCACAGATAACTTCAAATTATTTTCCAATATGGTCTTATACTCGAAGCGATCCATATTTCCTTCAATAAAGACCAATTTACCCACCCCAGACGCTGCAACTGCTCTCCAATCCATGACACTCCCACCACCATGCTTTAAGGTCGAAATAAGGTGCCTGGGATCCATGGCAGTAATGGGTTTTCTCCAAACTTTTGCTCTGCCATCGCATCCAAATATGTTATATTTTGACTCATCCGTAAATAGCACGCTTTTCCAGAACTCATGATCCTTCTTTAGATGCTTTTTAGCGAACTCCAACCGATGTGCGCGGTTTTTCTCGCTTATGAGAGGCTTCTTGCGAGGAGTTCTGCTGTAGAATCCTTCGTTGTTAAGAGTTCTTGTTATTGTGCGTAAGTGCACAACAATTTGGGATCATTTCGTTAGCTTCTGGGCCAAATTGGTAGCATGTACCTTGGAATTTTGGCTTACTTTATTACGGATGAAAGAGATGTCCCTATGGGTAAGCTTCTTTGGACGGCCACTTCGCGGCTTACTCTCGAACGAGCCCGATTCTGCAAGTTTTTATAAATTGTTTGCACCGTCGCTTTTCTTAAATTTAACAATTTAGCTATTTTGCCGAACGTTTTCTTATCATTTCTGTGTTTTATAATCAATTTTTGCACAGCCACCGGGATTTCCGTTCCTGACGACATTTTCGCGATTGTATTTCTTTTTTCAAATGATGGAAAACAATAAAGATAAAGCCAAATACCAAGAAAAGTATAGAAAGAAAAAAAAACGGTACTTGACCGCTGAAAACAATAGCTGAAGTAATAAACGAAACAAATTAATGAAACGTATGTTCACTTTTGTCAACGGCTTTTTTGAGTTTTTTGTTAATAACATTGAAAGTTAATGTTGAACAAATATGAAATTTTCGGTTTTGTCTTACAATTAAATTCAAAGCAAGACTACATCAATACTTTTCCTGTAAAAACTATGGGACGGTAGGGATTCCAAAAAAAGGGGTCGTATGTAGACTTTAGTCCGCCACTGTATGAGAGGCCGGTACTCACAAGGAAAATGGAGGATTAGTTTCTTCTTCTCTTCTGATTCTCAGATGCGCAAACGGATTCTACTCTGCAGTTAATATTGGACCCGATGTTGATTGAGAATGGTGAATTGTCCTTCCTACAATATCTCTTCACGTCTAGAGGATATCATCACCTGTAAGCAACTTTGAAATCTTAAGTTGAGAGAATATAATCAGATTAACTTAAAGATGTAGTGACCTGGTTCAACATATTGTTATGTTCCGAGTGCTTCTGTTTCTAATTGATACAGGCGCTTTTTCAGCACATGAGTTGGGTAGGACTCAATGGCTCTCGTAACCATTACACAGGTTGCTCTCTGAAATACCTATACAGTTGGTTAAAAAAAAGGATAATGTCTTAAAACATCTTCTTCACGATAACTTCGATTGATAAAGATGTAAAAGCCTTTTTTCGACAGATCACACGTGAGTCATGTCAAGCTGTCATGTTGTGTTTGTACAGTAGTGTTTGGAATTTTATAATGGAATGGCATAAAAATCGTTTAACGTCCTTCGAAAATTCTCGTTGTGTAATGAATGGGCGTAGTATTCGCAACACCATCACCCATCTTGAGACCCAGCATAGATTATTATAATATTCGACCGAATAGACCACATCCAGCAAACAGTGAAGAAAATATAGCGGCCGTAGCTGAAAGGTTACACGAAGACCTTGGAGAGTCCATTCGGCACCGTTCGCAGTAACTCGGACTGACGTATCGAACGACCTCACGCTTTTTACGTCGAGATCTTAAAATGAAAGCGTACAAAATATAGCTGGCGCTCGACCAAAGCGACATCGCTTCGCTCTATGGGCCCTTGAAAAGTTCCAAGAAGATCCGACTTTTCAAGCCAAATTTTGTACAGTGATGATACACATTTCTGGCTCGATGGACATGTAAACAAGCAAAATAGCCACATTTGGGACGAAGAACCCGAAGAGATCCTAAAGCTGCCATTTCATCCAGAAAAAACAACGGCTTGGTGTGGTTTGTGAGCCGGTGAAATCATCGGTCCATATTTATTCAGAAATGATGTCGAAATGCTCGAAGGAAATCGAAAAAAGGACTGATGCAGATCAGGCAAATGTTGAGGGCAGTTCACTTGGTATGGATACCGCATTTCAGAACATTTTACTTTCGCTGTTAGGAAAAGAATTTCAACGAAAACACCAAAAATAAAAAAAAGAATTAATTGGTTATAACATAATCAAGATAATGTGTGGTAGATGGACAGCAAAATAGTGTGGGCCTACCATCATTGCAGATTAGGGATATAAAAACTCTTCACAGGCTTGAAGTAGATGTCGTGAAGTCTACAGATATTGATACTATTTTCCATTGCCACAAATATATATTATATATACATGTATGGTAGCTGCCATAAGCAAGTATAGCCTGCACGTCTAGTGGCCAGAAGTCACTTGAATCCAACCCAATCTAATGATTTTGGTTCCGAAATAAATCTTATCAAATGCTCAAATATTTTTTTATAGATTTTTTTGGCTATCAAAATTATTTATTCTTTCACTTCTTATCACGAAACTCTAAATAATTTATATGTTACTAATTTAGCATTGTTTTCCTATAACTGTTACATAGCTATGGCTATGCATAGTATAGTACATACATACATACATACACATGTTTGCCGATGAAATGCAGCATCTATGTACGAAAATCCAGTTTTTCAAGTTCATCTTGAGCTTAGCTTATACTAATTTGTTGTTGTTTTTATAAACTGATGTCTTGGCTGCGCTTCATCGATTTCAATATGTTGGATGAACATATATGAAGCATCGGTGGTTCAGTGGTAGAATGCTCGCCTGCCACGCGGGCGGCCCGGGTTCGATTCCCGGCCGATGCATATGAATTTTTTTTCTTGGCTATTAAAGCACAAATATGTGTAGATGTATATATATCTTATGAAGACAATAAAGAAGAAAGGGATGGGGGAATTATGAATTATTTTCAAGAGTATTCACTTATTTATCAATATCCTTTTTGTCCCCCCTTCAAAGTAATCGCTCTCAGATATAATGCATTTATGCTAGCACTTCTTCCAAACCTCGATTCACTTGTGACTTTATTTAATCAATTGTTTTCTCTTATTGGCCTCTTCAGTCTGGTGAAGAGAAAAAAGGTGCAGGGTGCCGAATATGGCGAATATGGTTGTTTATATGGTACATGATTACTGTTGCTTTTGGCCAAAAAATCATGAAGAAGCTTTGATGTGGTACAAAATCTATGATTTGTTTCTCCACACTTCTTGATTGTTTGAGTCATAATGCTTCACGCAAATGTTGTATAACTTCATGATGCACCACGCCATTGTAATCGAAGAAACCAATGAGCAAAATCTTCACATCTGATCGAACTTGACGTGCTTTTTTCGGCCTTTGCTCATCTGACCGCTTCCTTTGGAGATATTGGGCCTTGGTTTCGAAGTCATAACCATATACCAGTTGTCACCAGTTGTGAACCTTTCGAACCAACATCGCTACCACACGTTATATGACCAACACAGTCGATATGCCAACATCCTCTGCAACTTCCTTAGTAGTAAGCAAAAACCTTGTCTTTAAGTTCCTCGATGTTGATATTTGCACTAACAGTCCATCTAAGGTTGGTTAGAATTGATTTATGGAGACAAATAATCCTTCGTTTCCGACTTTAAGTATTTTAAGGAGCGAAATGTGCTTTCAGCCAAGAAAGTCTGTATACCAAAATACACCTGAATTTCGCATGAACTGCCAATCGCTTAGTATGTAATCGTGTTTAGCCTGTGGAGGCTGAATAGACATAATAGGTCAACAATTCGTACTAAAATTAAAATATTTATTTTCTTTAAAATACAAATTGTTTGAATAAAAAAACAGAATTGCATCGGCCGGGAATCGAACCCGGGCCGCCCGCGTGGCAGGCGAGCATTCTACCACTGAACCACCGATGCTAGTGACGAAACTGAGCCAAAGGCTACACATAAGAGAAAATAGTGCCAAGAGCTTTGCGAAGTAGAGATTAGTGGTTAAGTGATTAAGTAAATAAACTTATGTTTATTTATTACTTATACATATAAATAAAAGTATTTACTTAAAAAAACAATAACAAGCATGCTATTTATATAATCTTATACAAACGAAAGATAACATATTTTATACGAATGGGTGTTTTCACGGAGCAAATATGTTAGAAAAACAAAATATTTTTTGTGTTAGGGAAAATTTTTCAAAATAAAAAAAATTAATTTTTAATTTATATTTTTAATTTTAAAAGTTGAAACAAAGTCATATTTGAATCAATATTTTAATTTTGCAATTTCCATCTTTTTTTTATTAATATATGATAAATGCATTAAAGCTTTTTATTAAAAACAATTATATATGAAAAAAATTGGAAATGGGAAAAATTTTGTTTGTTTGAATAAAAAACAAAACAAAAAATAAAAAACAATCATATGGAAGCAAAATGATTTTTTCTTCAAACTTTTTATAAGAAAATAATTATAGTTGATAAAAACATTTTCATTTGAAAAAAAAATTTATTATTTTTTTTTTAAATTGAGTTTTTTATTGTATTATTTAAATAAAAATTTTCTTAAAATTAAAGATTAATTTTCTGAGTTATTTAATTTCTCAGAGTTATAATGAATTTTTTTTTTGTTTTTTATTTTATTTTATCACTACTTTAATTTTAATCACTTATTAATTACTATTCGTTTTTATTTTTTGGTAAATTTTTCATATATTAATTTTTTACTATCTCTGCTTTTTTTCTTTACACAGATTTGGTGGACTGCACTGTCCGTTGCCTTGGGCCTGGACGTGCGCGGTGATATAATCAAAGGCGTGCCATGCATCAAACGCTATCATCAATTATTCTGCCCGACAGCGGGCAATAGTTATCCAATGTAAGTAGAAACGAATTTTGAAAATAAGAGTACATACATACATTAGAAGTGTGAGAATTTTTCAATTTAATAGCAAAACCCTGCAGAGAAATATAATGATGCTCTGTAAATATAGAGTTTTCAAAATAAAAAAAACTTGAAATCCAGTTAAATTTGCTAGGAAAAGAAACTTTCGTAATAATTAGCAGATCCCGCCATATGTTTTTGTAGCTTTTTGTACTGTATAGTGTAATTTTTATTCTAATTAAAAATCATCTAAATATAATATATTATATATATTATTTATTTAACAAATTAATTGTATGTGTGGCTTACTTCTTCGCTGCTCCAATTCTTTCGCAAAAATGTTGTTGTTGTTTATGTGTTGGTTTTCGGGAGTGACAGTCCTTGGCCCGATTAAAAATCCGGGTCGTTCCGGTATAAAGACCCGACTGTCGCGGGAACTATTGGATTTTAGTCAATACCATTCGGATCTAGTCTTATTCACACTCAAGTTAAACGTATAAAAATTGCTTGTAACGCGAACATACGTGGGTTGCTATATGTATTTCTGGCCTAATAATGATAATACGAATATTTATCAACGAAAATTGTTTTTTTTTTTTGGTTTTTTGATTTGGCTCGTCTTGGAAGACCCACACGGTCGATTGCTGTTTTGTTTCGGGCTCATACGCATAGATCCATGTTTCGTCACCTGTGACGATCTTATAAACGTCTTTTGAAGCACCGCGATCGTATTTTTTCAGCATTTCTTTACACCAATCCACACGAGCCTTTTTTTGAGCGATTCTCAAATTGTGCGGGATCCAACGAGAACAAACCTTTTTTATGGCCAGGTGTTTATGCATAGGCATGCCTCTATCTGAAGGTACGTATATGTTACATGACGGTCTTGCATTATCAGTTCACGTACGGCATCGATGTTTTCTGGCACAACGGCTGTTTTTGGACGACCTTCACGGAATTCGTCTTTGAGCCAGCGTCGGCCACGATTGAATTCGTTGTACCAGTTTTTCACAGTGCTATCGGATGGTGCTTCATAGCCATACAAAGCTCAGCGTGGCAGTTGAAATAGAATTTTACGAGAAATTGATGTCGCGTGGTGCTTAGTGCTGGACAATGACCGAGAAAGTTTTCGACAGATTCTTGTAAGACCTTGGAGGAGCACTTCAGTTGCGACAAAAATCAAGCTTCCTATTCTTTTACAATAATTCCCTATAAATAGTGTCTTGTTATTATGCCAGTTGTGATACTGAAGGTAAATCGGATCAGAAAAGGAAATTTTCTTGTTCTCTTAACGTCTAATGCTTGTCAGATCCATCATGTTCCTTACACGAGGTTTCATTGCGCCTTGTGTTTTGGACTTTTTTAGTGTCGGTTAATTTTAGTATATGCTTTGTTCGATTTTGCACAGATTTGTTTTAATTATAATACTTCTCTGGCGAGCTCGTTGCCCGGTAGATCTCTATGGTCAACCTCGGTCGTGCTGCATTATCTCGAGTGTCTTTAGAGTGCTTCTGCAGTTTACTGCCGATTTCGTAGAGATAAAGTCGCCTTGTTGAGATTTGGTGGCAGCTTGTCTATCAGATTATACAGTAAGGGATTGCTTAGTGATCGTAGATTTAATTAGCCACGCGGTCGTCTCCGTGATTGTTGTATGTTCTGCTGTAGTGATCCAGTGGTTTCTTGTTCAAGTTAAGTGAGAGTGAGATCTGAGAAGCTTCATCTAGAGCATATACATTTTTCCATTCATTCTTTTCAGTGATCCTTGTGGAAAGAGATTATCAGAACATAATTAAAAGGTTTTGTAGTGCATCTCATCCAGTATTTGTATGATAGATAATAACCGTGTGTGCCCCATACCATAACACTCTCAACACTGAGTTGCGTTTAGCCTAACGACGTTCAATCTTACTTGACATTTGCCGTGAAGGTCTAGTGGCAGAAAGTATAAAGTGTCTATTGGCTTTGTGAGAGTGTATAAGAGAGCTTCTCTTTAAAGTATTTGTATTCATATACCATATATAGCGCCGGTTACTAAACCGTGATGATGTAGAAAAAGGCAGATCCGACTACCGCTGTAAAAATCCAATAGACTATACGCAATCTAAGGCCCCATCTTTTGCTAATTACCACTTTACAAGCGCATAATTTAGTTATAGCCGTGTTTTGGCTACAGGTGAGTTTGATAACTAATATTTTCCTGAGCCACTTTACCTCAACAGAGAGAGTTTTTGTTAGGGGATGTTAATGTGCCTCATAATTATACCTCATGGTGACGAGTACTTCTACTGGTATAACCTAGTTTCAGTGAACTTAAAAATGATTTAAAAACAAGTTTGAAATATGAGAATTTAAAATCAAAATTCTTTTGTGTGATTTTTCACACTAAGTTTTTAAATTATTTAAAAAAAGGAAAATTAAACTCTGTAAAGTTTTCAAGAAAAATAAATTTTAAATAAAATAAATACCTAAATAAAATTTAAGAGTTTACCAAAATTAAATTTTGATTTTTTTGCAAGAAAAATATAATTAATAATAACTAAAATTTTAAATCAAAATTTTATATTGTTAAAACGTAGATTATGCAATTATTTTATTTCATAAGAAAATTAATTTTTGTAAAAATACGAGGCTTAGAATCTTGCTGTGACTATTCTTTGTTAATGCCTTTGCAACTGGTATTTCAACCAGTATGAATTAACTAGTATTTTACTAGTATTTTATTGTTTCATGTTTAGGAAATTAGATTTCGAAGGTAACACCAGTCCCTAATATGAGAAAATTATAAAGATCCTTGAATTGTTAGTGTAAGAATTTCACCAAAAATTAAAGTAATAATACCAAATTTTTCGCAGGGTGATCTCATAGGCAAAACAGTACTGTACTATCTGTCTCTGTTTTTGAGCTTATCGTTATTTAAGGCGACAAACAACTAATCACTTGGTGGTGATAACGTTTTTGTGCTCATATACATACGTTGATTGATTCAAATTAGCAGCAAAGTTTTTGAAATATATTTCCTTGTAGTTGTAACTGGAAATTATGTATGTATGTCTGAACCTACATTAGTTTCTCGAGGTTTTACTTAACCCTAACCTTAAAACTTTATCATTAACTGTCAACGGTAATTATAAGTAACCGATAAATGTGGGTTCGATTAAATATAATTAAATATTTCGGTTGTTAATTAAAAAGTATGATTTTTTAAATGAAAAAAAATATATCTGAAAGTTAAACCAATATTGTGAAATTAAAAAAAAATAAATGTAATTTGCAATATAAGAGTTACTAAAATAAAATACACAAGTTTAGTTTTATATTGATGAAATTCAAAATTCCTCGCATCAACTAAATTTAATTTCAGCGGTTAAATATCAAATGACCTACTTAACACGCAAGAGATATGTACATATGTGAAAATAAATTCATTAATAATAATTAATTTTGAATAAAAAATCATTAACACTGTAATTAATTTGTTTATGCTTGCGTATATTTGTTTTTGTTTGTTTAAAAAACTCGCTGATAATTTTTTTTTGTTTTTCAAAAAAAGAAAAGAAAAAAAATTCATTGAGTAGTTTAAGGTCATTTTTGTTGTTGTTTTAATTTTTGTTCTCGTAATGGCACGTGGTGGGGAAAAAAATTAAAATTTTATGTTTTCATTCACATATTTTTTTTTTTTTTTGAAAATTCGATTAAATGGACGCGTAACAATCAAATTATATACACGTACAGTGGCGTTCTTCCAATTAATAAGACAATGTAGACTTTTGTTGTAGACCTTCGCTGTAAATTAGACTCAAGTATATGTATGTATTATGTATGAGCACTGTTATCAATGAAAGAGGCCATCAATGGATGAGAATGTAAATTAAGCTTGTGAAGTCTTGAAATTTATATAAATTATTCGAAAATAGAAAAGAAGATGAATTTAATCGTCATACGAGTATGTAGTTTGACTAGATTTTTTTTCGGAAAATTTTCTTATTTCAGGTTTTCCCAAAAAATAATCTTAATTTGAATTTGGTTTATTAGAGATCATGGAAATATAAATATTCCGGCTATACTTAATTTAAAAAAAAAAATACAGGGTTTTTCAATAGAATAGATGTTTTTATATTCAAAGAACAGCCAAATGGCCGCCAGGGCTATGCTTACGGGACAGTACATATTTATAAATATTTCCTTCAACAAATCGCCAAGTGGCTGTTGTATGCCCTTAATAACTTCACGAATTCCATCCTTGAGGTCTTGAATTGACAGTGGCCTGTTGGTGTTGACCTTATTTTTCCCGTGGACTTAAAGCAAGAATCCGCAAGTTGTTAAATCACAAGATCTCGGTGGCCAATTGCGATCACCTCTTCGAGAAATAACACGTTCCGGAAACTTTTCCCTTAAATTTCGTTATTTGTGTTGTACGTAGCGCCGTCTTGTTGAAAGCAAATGTTGTTCAGATCAATACCATCCAATTCCGGCCATAAAAAGTCATTAATCATATTTCGATAGCGCAATTCATTCACCGATCCAATGACCCCACGGGACCATAAACCTTGTTCGGTGCGTTATGGTGTGTTCCACGTTGAGGATGGTGAGGCTTTTCAAACAATAAATTTTAGGTTTTCTGAGCCCCAGAAGTGACAGTTGTGCTTATTTACATAGCTATCGAGGTGGAAATGGGCCTCATCAGTTAAAATGATTTTTCGATGAAACTCCGGATCATTTTCATGCATTTCAAGTATGCCCGATTCCAAAGAACGACGGGTACTGGACAAACCTGGGATTTGAGCTACAGAAGTAATATGTTTTATTCTTCGCATCACTAACTTGTCCCAACAGCTCAATTTTTTCCACCAATTTCTGTATTGTGGTCCCATAAAGCGCTTCAGGACAACCGAAAAATGTTTTAGTTTTACGAACCGTCACTGCCAGGTTTTCCCCATTTTAATAATTTCAATATGTTGCTGAAGCGTGTACCGTTTCAAAAATGACTTTTCTATTAAGACCTCCGGGGGTCAAAAATTTTTGTCCAATGCTTTGTTCGGTCTCTACTAATCCTTAAGGCAATAATGACAACACACCAACTCCTATTTATGGACAAAGTAGGAAGTGAACCGATTCTCACGATATCAAAACCAGAAGAAAGACAGCCCTGACAATTGAACGTTCCTGCCTTTGAGCTTTGATCCAAGTAAGCGAAATTCATTAAACACCATGGACTATTACAGTATTGCGGCCACTCCCAGAGAGCTCCAAAATTGTGACAGAATGTTTGTCTCACTGTCTGTGGCGTCGATTTATTTCATCTTTTGAGTATCGGGTCACGTCGGAATTGTTGGGAACTGTCAAGCTGATGAGCATGCACGTTTGGGTATTAATGTTTCACTCCTCTGCTAACAAGCGGCTTACTTCCGTAGAGGTGGGCCTTGAACAACTCAGCAAGTTGTGGGCTAACATCTTTACATGAGCAGTTGCGAGATTTCTTTAACCCTGAATACTCTTTTTCTTACTAAGATTAAAGTTCTGATGCATAGTGGGAGCTCTGCACAGCTATTGTCCGATGGGAATTCACTTGGTTGGATTTTTCCGATCGTCACTGTCGTAGGGAGGAAAAGAGATGGAGTCATCTATGCATTTTATAATGAACTCTTCTGATCTCATACGTTTCCCAACTCGATGGAGTAAACATACATTGACATTAAGTGAATTTGCAGTCTTATTAAAATTTAAAACTTGACTTCGCATGGGATTCAGGTACAGCACCATCTTCGTCAGAGCTTGGAATCTCTTCCAAGGTAGCAATGCTAGGAATGGGACAAATAGCTGGTTGCCGATTGGGGTATGAATTCGATACACTTTGGCACGACGATCTAGGAAATAATGATGAGTTCTGGAACATCGAAATATAGGTATAGATATTAGGTAAAGTAAAAAGTTCGTTCGGTTTTTTTTTATACAAATGGTTCTAAATGGTCGTTTAAATTTATTTAATTTATAAACTAAAGCTTTTAGCATAAATTAAATTAAAAAAATCTGATATAATTTTACCATAAAAAGAAAAGAACACCAATTAGTTGCTGAATTTATGAACTGTTTATGGAGATTAAATACTTTATTGTATACTTGAAAACCAGTAATTTGATTTTAATATTAATTTGTTATAAAATTCAAAAAATTCTTTTATAAATAAGTATAAATTCAGGAAAGTGAAATTGCCAAAAATCGTGAATTGACAGTTAAATTTTGTGAATAAATAATTTGTAAAAAAAAAATGTTGTTGAGTAAAAGTAAAAAATAAAAAAGTGAGTAAAAAAAGGTTTCGAGCTGCGCTGTGACTAGCGCTTTAAGGAGGTTATAAATGCTACTCCAGCGACACACCCACCTTTGATTTCTAGTATGACCATATAAGGCCTCATGAAATTGTAGTCATTTTTTTCACTCAATTTCATTTGTTATGCATATATTCCACTGCTGAATTAAAAAAGTTTGGGAGTATAATTTTATTATTATTTTTATTTGTTTAGAATTTTTCGCCTTCCTCTTCACTTTTTTTTTCTTTAAAAATCAAAAATCTCCAAGTAACTGAAAGCTGGTTTTTTTTACTCGACTTGCGTGCTTTTTTTTTAATCAACGCCTTTATAATATTTAAACTAATTTCGTTGCTGCTTCGCTTGAACACAACTTGTTTCGAGAATTTTTTTTAATCTCTCATTAATGACGCAAAAAAATTTGCGAAAAAAATATTTTAAAAATATTTACATTCGTAATATGTAGGTATGTATGTATGTCTGTATGAGAATTTAATTGCGACAGATTAGCATTTTGTTTTTGTTTTGCGTGGATTTTTGTATTTGCTTCCGGTGAATTGCCGTTAAATGAGTGGTGATGACCTTAACACACGGCGCCATGCTCAATGATTCAACGAATTTATGCGCGTGCCAGAAAGGAAAAAATATTTTATTTTTAGAATTAAAAATATGGGAACTTGAGACGGGTATCATACTAAATTTAGAGAAATTTTTAGGTTAGTTTTTTTGAATAGAATATTCGATTTTTCAAAACTACCAAATGCCTCGGCCGCTTTGTCGTTGTAATGCGTAAAACAAAAAGAACTCTTCTACCTACCTATTTTTAATTTAATGATTTTCGGAAGTAACTGAATACGAAAAAATTATATTTCTAAACGCCTTCTTTCTACAAAAACAACATTTTTTTGAACTTCAAAGTTGCATATGGATGTTACACAGCAACAAAAAGTTAGTAATATATTGTAAATGTTAGAACTCGTCAGCGGTGACAACTCGTCTATGTGGGCGAAAATTCTACAAATGGCTTGGAAAGCAAAAAAAAAAGTTAATTTTACAACTTTAAAAATAAAAAAATTACAATTTTTAACCGACGCAAATTGAATTTGTCGTTTATAAGAAATTTATGAATGAATGAGTAATTGAATATTTTTATGAATTCGATACGAGTAACTATCGTCAATGAAATTCCACATCGGTTGACGTATGAAATTATAAAAAACAAAAATCTCTTCGATTGTTAGATATTTATGTGCTCGATGATGAGCGAATCGAAAGGTGTGAGCACACGCCCACTCAAATGTCATTTGTAAGAAAATAGTTGAAACTTGTAGACAGATGAAACTGCGATTCGGTGCATAATTGGAAGGCAGCGAGAAATAAATTTTTGCAATTTTTTTTTTCATTTTAATTAATGCAATTGGTATTTTTACAAAATTAAAATGAAAAAATAATTATATAAATATTATTTTTTATAAAAAAAAATTAAGAGAAATGATTTTATTGGCCAATCAATGTATAGATTCCCCGCAGTGGCATATTTTCTTTTTATTTAATTTTTATATTTATTTTAGGAAATAATTTTTGGAAGAAAAAAAAAAATAGAAAAAAATAGAAATCAACTTATCTGGCGGATTCTTAACACATTTGCTCCGTCTTTAGCTTATCACGTCTCGTTCACACAGGTCAATTAGCTGAGACAATTTAGCTTGAAATTGTGTCACTGAGTTTGTTGTTCACCCACATTCAATTAAGTTTAAGCCAGTAGTGAGGCTTTAAAAAAAATACATTTTTTTCTTAAATCTATTCTAAAACTATTCAAGAGCGTGTTTTCGAAATATCAGTGGCCAATTCGACATATTTTAAAAGCTAGAGCAGTTTTAGTAGTCGAACGTCGAGCAGGCAAACTTTGAAGCGCATTTTCTCGAGTTTTCATTTTTACAATTCTTAGAAAACGGTGCCGGTGATAGTGAAAAGAATATATGTCCGATTAGAACTAAAAAATTTGGACAAAAGTATTATTTAAACTATTTTTTTCAACTTAAGTGCATTTTTTTTTTTTCAAAAAAGTGTTTTTTCGAACTTCGAAAATTTCTTAATTTGGCATTATCATTGTACTCGTGACAAAAGTACATTTACATAGCTTCCGTGATAGCCTTCGCAAGAACATACTTTCTCCGTCCATGATCCGTAAATGCCATTATTAGTTGAAACTGTTGGCAGAGGCCTCTCTTTCATTCAGGGTCTGTGCAAATCAGGTTAACACTCTTAAATCGCTATCGTTATCACTTTGGTCGATTAAGTCATAAAGAGCAAAAGCTCTAATCATTGTTTCGTCCTTCTATTTCATTGTTGTTTTAACTTCTATGCTATGAATGCTAAACTCTACACATCCCCTGTGGTATACGAGGCTAAGTAATTATTTTTAAATTTTATATAAATTATGTACTCAAGTTCCTTTTAACTTTAGTACACAAATCTAATTTCATTTCTTTCCTTCACCTTTCCCCCCAGTGACAAAATCGAACGTTTCATCGACGACAATAAAGCGTTAATGCGACGAATGTATGGTGATTTTGAAATGAATCTCGAGCCGGGCGGTCCACAATCGCAGACGAAGAAACGCAAACGCCGTTTCATTGACGATCCAGATATTTTCATACCACCAGGCGCTTTTCCTGCACTGGTGCCCGACGATGAGGGCAGCACAGTGCCACATGCTGAGGAGGCAGGTGAAAGTTACTTCGGTAAATTGCGTAATAAACGGCAAGCAAATCAGAATTCATTCGCGAATGCTGGACAAAATACGGGAAGGTAGGGAAAGTGTTTTATATATTTTGTTTTATTTTATACTTTATTTTCTTTTGTTTTTTTATTTTATTTTTTTTTTATTTTATTTTATTTTATTTTATTTTATTTTATTATATATTATTTTATTTTATTTTATTTTATTCTATTTTATTTTATTTTTTTTTATTTTATTTTATTTTATTTTATATTATTTTATTTTATTTTATTTTATTATATATTATTTTATTTTATTTTATTTTATTATATTTTATTTTATTGTATTTTATTTGATTTTATTTTATTTTATATTATTTTATTTTATTTTATTTTATTTTATTTTAGTTCATTTCATTTTTTTATTTTTTTATTTTTTTATATTTTTATTTCCTTTTATTTTATTTATTTATTTATTTTTATTTTATGTTACCATATTTTATTTTATTTTTTTATTTTATTTTATTTTATTTTATTTTATTTTATTTTATTTTTTTATTTTATTTTACTTTATATTATTTTATTTTATTTTATTTTATGTTATTTGGTTTTGTTTGATTTTATGTTTTATGTTTTTTATTTTTTATTATTTTTTTTTTGAATTTTATTTTATATCATTTTATTTTCCTTTATTATATTTTATTTTATTTTCTTTTTTTAGTTTAATTTAATTTAATTTAATTGTATTTAATTTAATTTAATTTAATTTAATTGTATTTTATTTTATTTCATTTCGTTTTGTTTCTTTGCTTTATTTTTTTATATTGTAAATTTTTTGATTTCATTTTGTGTTATTTAATTTATTTTATTTTATTTTTACTTCATTTTGCTTTACTTTATTTTATTTCCATTTATTGGGAATTTTTTATTTCATTTTATGTTATTTTATTTTAATTTCTTATATTTTTATTTCATTTTATATTATTTATTTTTTTATTTTTTTTATTTTATGTTATTTTATTTTATGTAATTATATTTAATTTAATTTAATTTTATTTTATTTTACTGAATTTTATTTTTTTATTTTATTTTATTTTACTCTATTTTATTTTATTTTTATATATTATAATGTATGTTTTTATTTTCATTTATTTTATTGAATTTAATTTAGTTTTATTTTATTTTATTTTATTTTATTTTAGCTTCTTTTCTTTTCTTTTATTTTACTTTGTTATATTAGATTTTATTTTTATTATTTAATTTAATATAATATAATTTAAATTAATTTAATTTTATTTTATTTACTTTTATTACATTTTAGTTTAATTTATTTTGTTTTATTTATTTTAGTACAATTTAATTCAATTTTTTATTGTTTGAATTCATTATATTTTATTTATTTTTATTAAAAAAATTTATTTTTTTTACAGAGTGGACGCCTGCGAGTCGAAAGTGGAAATTGTCACACCCTATTGGGCCTCCAATTCGGCGGGTAAAATACGCGCCATTGTGAATACGCAACATTTCGAACAGGCCATACATCAGGAGGTGTGCTCGTAAGTATTTGCTGAAAGTTTTAGTTGAAAATAATTAACTAATTTACTTTTTCCGTTTCCTCTCTACCTCAGCAAAGCCGCGACATCGCGCTGTGATCGCGACTGCGGTTGTGAGCAAAAGTATAAATGGCATCGCCTATTGGCCTACGATCCGGATAATGACTGTAAGGGCATTTTCATGGATTGGTTCCTCTTTCCATCGTGTTGTGTGTGCAGGTGTAAGCCATAAATCCATAGGAGTTCGATGTGAAGACGGTGACTTACTTGTTCCCAGCAACATTTACTAAACTTAAGTCAAAAATCGTACTTATGTAATTAGTGTACTTAAACCGTTAAGCAGTTAACTTAAGCACTTATAGTAAGTCTACGTTTTGTTTTCGATTTATTGTAGTTAATCATTTTTTTTAAATTTCACTCACATTTCTAGGTTAGGTTTATGAGTGTAAGTAACTTTTTAGTTTTAGTCGAAAATTTGTTAATTTTAAAAGCCACGTAAAACAACAAAAATACTCTCTAAAGTTGAAAGCTTATTTGGAATATGCAAACATAGCACTTTTATAGTTAGAGATGAATAAGTTAAGCGCATAATTTAATAGTTTATAAAATATTAAAAATTAGTTATTTTGAATTTTATTTTACTACTGATAAAATCAATTCTACTGATATATAATTAATTCGAGGTGTTCATTTTTTTACCTATAAAAACTATTAATTCAGAGTTTTAAGTTTTTTTTTTTCTAAAAATATTAACAGTTCGATTTTGAAAAGCTTTTCCGTAGAAGTAAATTTTGTGTAGTTTTAAATTGAATAAAATTGTCTGAAATTATATTCAATATCGAAATATTGAAATTTTTAACTATAATTTCATTTTATAGCTAAAAATGTGCAAAAATTTAATAAAGTTAACTAATTAGAATAAAAGTGTGTGTTTTTCTATATTTCAAAAATGATCGAATCCAGCACAGATCCTGATCCTGATCCTGATGGACTGAAAATTTATTCCCAAATCTTAGACTTGAGACTTTTGCTTAAAAGGAACTTGAAAAGGGAAAATGAAGGGTTGTGGACCCTGTGGTTCCTTAACAGACTTCATAGTTTCATCTGGTTTGGTTTAATGACTTTTAGCGATATTAATTTTATCTGGTTCAGAGAGATGGAACCCCTCTCATATAGACTTCATGCAAAAGAGTACTCAAAATTCCTTCAAAATGGCTCAATACGATGCACGAAGTTAATAAAACAGGTGGAGAATTAATTGTTGGCCATCAAACTCATTCGGTCTTACAGAAAACACCCCATATAATAGTTTCTTCGTATGAAGAACTTCTCGGCAACTCACTCTGTGCTACCTCTCTGTCGCTTGAGACTGTTGCTCTTGCTTCTTTGTTTCAATACTAAGCAATTTGGAGCCATTTTCTCTGTATTTAGATGCTAGCAACAATTTACGTACGATACACGATGCTCTCATTCTCTAACCAAGCTCATTGAGGTGGTTAAAGTGCACTTACTTTAAGGAAGATCTCCTCTTCTGCTTGGGTAAGGAGCGTTACCTCCATCAATGAAAGTAGTTATTGGTGATTGAGCCAGTGCCAGTATTATCGGGTTGGGGTGCCTGATCCCGTGCGACCTTTGAGTATACTCTGTGGTCTTAACCGTATATTCCAACTATTCATATTTGAACAGCTCCCTTAATGAACGGTCTCATATTTTCTTCCCCCCATATTTGCTCATATCCACAAGGTTGGAGCTTGGGACATAGTCCTACAGCGTTTCGTCATCTTCTGTGCAAGTTCGGCACTCAACTGATGCAACTTTACCTACCTAGTGGAGTGAATCTTTCAGAGGACAATGCGATGTCAATACACCTGCAAGGATGCTAAGTTCTCCTTAGGTTAATTCAAGTAAAAGTTTAGCCCGTTTGCAATTCAGCTGCACCAAAAACTAAGAAATGTGTTCTACGTTGGAACCAGAACAGATTACAAAGCTGATATTAGTTCAGTGGTAGAGCACATCCCTTGGTTTGATCCCTGCCAGAGGAAGTCTGATGAGGTGATGTAGTTATCTCCGAAATAGAAAACCATTGAGATCATTCAATGCTCATCAAAGGACCTTAAGGACATCAAATCATTTGAGAGCGCTGAAAAACTCGATGCAGTTGCTGGTGACAGTATTCCTAGGACCAATGCAAACCAGCTCGTCGGAGTGTTTTATGTCTTATACTTCCGTGCGATCTGGGTCCCAGGTGTTATACATTGTGTTTCCCCGTTTTGTAATTGTCCTCTTATGCGTTCTAAGACATTTGGACTGGGGACAGAGTTGTAGCCATTGTGCTTGAAGCTACCTTGTTTATTGGATCAGTCAGAGAAGAACCAAACATTTTCTGTTAAACTCACCCTAACTTGCTTGCAGCAGTACAGTTTGTTAGGCATCTCTCGCCATTTCATCATCCTAACGAAAGGTTTAGTCTTTGGAAGAGGAGTTCAGTTGAGTTGGATTATTTTTTGACATTTTCAATTGGTTCTTTGGTCACCTACTGAGCCGAGACCTTTCGGTGACCGAAAAAAAAATGGGAAGGGAACTGAAACGGCCGACTACGGCAGAGCCGCATGACGCAGCAAGTAACCTTTCATCCTAGAGGTGGTCCGGTATACGGGAGGCTCAGTTAGAATACAGTCGGACGCCACTGACTGCAGACCATCCAATACGTATAGGCATGGATGCGCATGACACCCTCATTAGGGGGGAAGGCTATGTTTGACACGCTCCAGGTCTAGATCCGTAGTGTTTAGTTGGTCTAACAGGGCCACGTCTGGAAGAATGCGATTCCTCATCGCGCACTAAGGGTCTTGTTACAAGAGTGGCTAATTGCTAGCTAATTGGCAGCTGTCCGCTTCTCGTACCCTGCACTTAGCTTGAGCCCCTCAAAAGATCTTCCAGTAGCTATAAAAAAAAATTTAAGGGAAAAGACAGACTTTCTCTGTGACTCCTTTCAGTAGACGTGGTAGACTTCTAAGATTTCTGCTAAAGAAAATTAAAAAAAAGCAGTTTGCATCGGCCGGGAATCGAACCCGGGCCGCCCGCGTGGCAGGCGAGCATTCTACCACTGAACCACCGATGCTTGCATTAATATCCTAGCATAAGGTGTTATTTGAGAGCAATCAATCACAGCATGTGCTACTGGGATGAGTCATCAGTGCTCCAAGTGCACAGGGTAATTCAGAAGAAAAATTGCAAGTAAGAAGGCAAGAATCACATAGTTGGAAGAAATTAACCACAATATGGTGGACCCATATAAAAGCAAGGTTTGTGACTTTGCTTATTGATGCAAGTAGTATGTGTTAATATAGTGGCGTTGCAACTGTCACAGGCGAAAAGCGATATATCAAATATTGCTAGAAATTTGTTATTTATTATTTATGAACTAATTATGATATGTTAATAATTAATAGTATTATTGTTCACAAAAAAAAAAAAATTATAAATAAATAATTTAAATAAAAAAATGTAACCTTTGAAAGAGAATGCTTGCCGTACCACAAAATTCTGCTTTTAAACTTTTCTTAAAAATATTTTTAAACTGCTTTGAAAATTTCGGCTGGTGCTCTCTTTAATACGAAAAGAAGTTTTTAAATTAGTGGAAAATATTAATCAACTTCTTTTTCAGTGGACAACAAAGCAATTTAGGAAAAAAGCAGTCAAGCTTCTTAAGCAATGGAGCCAAAAAATTTCTGTTCACAATTGAGTCAGTTCTTTGCAATCTTCAAACTTCCTTAAAATATTCATAAATGACCCCATTTTTTAATCGTAAATTATTCTTTTGTCAAAATATTCTTGGAGAGTAACCCTTGACCACAGTTTCTAAACAGATTTGATTAAATTTTGAGACATATTTCTAAGAATTTGCGAAACTTATTTTCTTTTTTTGCCATTCACTTACATTTAGCGCATACGAAAAAGTAATTTTTGAGTTATTTTTAATGTGAATCATTTCGGAATCATCCAGATGTCTCACATATGACTCATCGAGGTGCTTTTTCATTTAAACGATATTTAAAATTAAGATGTGCTGTAACCGAAATAAAAAAAAACAACGAGAGGACTTATTTCGTGAATGAAAATGTTGAAACTTCATAAATTTTCTAATTTTTTTTTGTATTTTATTTTACTAAACCGGAAGAGCTTAATTCTGATTTCAGTCTTTTTTTTAATATTTTATTGTTATTTAATTTATTCTCATCAAAGGCTTTAAAAAAGTCTTTCTACGTATTATCTAAGTATTTAAGCAATTAAAATTGTTTTAAATATTTTTTATTTTTTTGAATACAATTTTCTTTAGCCAACAAAATTTTATTATTATGGCTAAGACATTTATTTAATTATTAATTAATTTATGTAATCAAGACGAGAAACAGAGAAAAACATTTTTTTATTTATTTTATTTTTTATAATTGCATACAAAAAAATGTACCGAATAAATTAACAAAACTTTAATTAAGCTATTCAATTTACGACTCAAGGAAGTTGAAAAGAGAAATTCTAGCCAAAACTCAAATCCTCAATTCCTTATTAAATACATATATATTTTTCATATAAAATTTGGCGTTAATTTCAAAATAAATAAAAAAAATTAATTCCTTCAAATTTTTCACTTTTTCATAGTTCCAAAAATAAAATCTATTTAAAGAGAGAACTTTTATAATATTATTATTATTATAGATTCTGCTGGTAAAAGAAATTGCTTTTACAACGTAAATACAGAAATTGTTGCATACTCTCAGGCGCCTTATGCACGTACAAAGCGCTTTGACATATTTTTCTGCAGTATATTATTGAAAAAATATACTCAATAATTATTTTAAAGTAAATTTTATAATAAATTAAAACATTTTAGAAAAATTTAAAAAAAATATAAAAAATTTATGCCTGTTTCCGCCCGGGATCGAACCGGGGGCCTTCCGCGTGTTAGGCGGATGTGATAACCACTACACCACGGAAACAGATAACTGTAAATCAGCTCATTTGCTATTTTCTCAGGAATGTGAGAGTAGCGGTGAACAAATATTTGCACAGAGTTTGCAAGTTGGAAAAATATGCAAAATAATGAAAAATATAAGCAAAAAACTAATTTATTTTATTACTAAAACTATTTGTTTACAAAACGGTACTCAGTAGAGTCGCCTTCTTTGCTATATAAAAAATTATAATAAATTTGTTACCACAATAGACTTCTTAAATGTCAAATAAATACCAAAAATGGTCTATTTAGATTATTTGTGGTCTCAGCCGAGACTATTATACAAAATTTTCAAGTTCATTTATCTGAACACTACTTTCTACCAAGCGTACGAGTAGATAAAGCTGTCATCACTTGTCTTCCGATATTCATAAGTTTACCCGTCGTTTGAATTATTCTCCCAGACAGCTTTTAGAAGTTTAAGCTTTCACATTGTATTTTGTTGTTTCATTGGCGCAACGTAATGCCTTTGTCACATACGATAATAATCATAAAATTTTACGACTATACATTCTGTTAAATAACTCAATTGCATAGCAGAGTCAAAGAAGAGGACCATGTGAAAAAGCACTGGAATGGAACTTGAACTTAAGAATGTATTGCATCACAGCCTCCCACAATGCAACTGAGTGTCCACCAGCAACTACTACTTTGTATAGCCAATGTCCTTATGCAATTCGCTCTGCCTCCCTCCCTGCCGCGGCAGCAACTAAGCATTCAAAGGCCTTTCTTCATTACAACACGATTTTTCGCTGCTGCACTTAATCGTGTCGAGTGTCTACGGTCTGGTAAAAGTTGCTGGCATTACATTGAAGTGTTGGGAGTGTAGCGAAGGGTGTGATATTATCAACACAATGTGAAGGACGCTAGTCCAGTGGAAGCTCTCTTAGTTACTCAATTATAAATAGGCAGTATAGGGCGATGACATTAATGGTTAATTCATAAATGTGGTTTTGGATGGTCATTTGAGGGTTTTTGGTGGTGTTTATTGTGACTTAGAGGTTGAAGTGGCTCGTTGGTTCATTGAAAGCCGATTATGATAGCTTTAAAGTGGTGTGGGAAAATTAAATTGGCAACCCTGTAAGAATTTAGTAGATACGATCAACCAAGGAAAAGTAAAATAAAAATACATACCAAACAAAGTATTGAATAAAATTAGGCAAATAAAGTAAAATACAAAATAAATTAAAAAAAATAAAATAAAATAAAATAAGAAAATGGAAAATAAAATAAAATAAATTTAATATATGGTATATATAATATAAAATAAAAATAAACAAAAAAATTAAATAAATTTAATATATGGTATAATATAATATCAAAAAAAAAAATAAACAAAAAAATAAAATAAAGGGAAATTAAATAAAATAAATTTAAATAAAATAAAATAAAATGAAAAAAATAATACATACCAAAGTTGTAAT
>JAWMAG010000011.1:5155000-5205000 GCA_037013455.1 Ceratitis rosa | reverse complement strand
TATAACAAGTTGCTATTAATTAATGTACAAATAATTAAAAATAATCAGATTGGAAATATTTAGCGGTGGCGTGCGAGAAAAATGGCAGAAATCCACAAAGTTTTTATGAATATGGTAAGAGAATTGAGCCATTATCGTCACCAAATTTACAAGTTATATCAAGCTCGCTGAAAATTGAAGTAATATACATACATATATTTAAAAAAAAAGTTATATCTGTTTCCGCCCGGGATCGAACCGGGGGCCTTCCGCGTGTTAGGCGGATGTGATAACCACTACACCACGGAAACAGTTATTTTTGGTACGGGCGTTAGCAAAATTTTAAGTTAAATTGTCAATAGAAATTCAAAGAAATCAGTAGAAAATTGTTAGAAAAATATTTTATTTACTAAAAATCATTTTAAAAGTACATACCATACTTCAAATTTTAATCGATAAAATTTTTTTGGAAATTTTTTTGTTTCTATTTTGTGTTACTTTAATTTGAATTAATTTAATTTTTATTGCATTCATTTATTTCATATAATTTTTTATTATATATTAATTTATATTATATAATTTTAAAATTTTTATTATTGTTTTAATTCATATTACTTTATTTGATCATTTTACTATCTTTTTTATAATTTTTGGGTGTTATTTTAATTGATTTTATTTTATTTATATTTCTTTTTTTCTATTTTATGTTGATTTCATTTAAGTAAATTCTTTTTATTTTGTATTTATTTATTTTTGATTTTATGTCACTTTATTTAATTTCTGTTTATTTTATTTTATATTATTTATTTAATTATATTTTACCTTCTTTTTACTTTTATTTTCATTTATTTTCATTCATTTTATTTCTTTTTAATTTTTTACATATTATTATTTTATTTATTTTCTTTTATTTTTCTTTATTTTATTTTGTTTTCTGCCATTGTATTTTATTTTGTATCATTTTATATTATTTTATTTTAAAAAATAAAACTTAAAATGTTTTATGTTTTTGTTTTATTTTATTTTTATATTATTTTATTTTACTTTATGTTTTAAATTTAATTTAATTTTTTTTGCATTTTATTTTGTTTTGTTTTTTTTTATTGTACTTTATTTTAATTTATTGTATTTTATTTTATTTTATGGTAATTTAATTGTAATTTTTTTTAAATATATTGACTGCATTGTATTTTTTTCGATTTATTTAATTTTGTGTTTTAAAATTTGTTAAATTTTATTTTGTTATATTGTATTGTATTTTTTTTTTATTTAATTTATTTTTATTTTACTTTATTTAATTTTATTTAATTTTATTTTATTTCATTTTATTTTATTTTATTTTCTTCCATTTTATTTTATTTACTTTTTTATTATATTATTACATTTTATATAATTTTTTATTTTTATTTAAAATTATTTATTTTCTTCCTTTAAGTTTTAAAATTAATTTGATTTTGTTTTATTTACTTTACTTTAATTTAAATTTTAGTTTTGGTTTTACTTAATTATACTGTTAATAATATTTTCAAATATTTATATTATTGTTTTATTTCATTTTGTTTTATTTTATTTTATATTTCTTATTCATTTTATATATTTAATTATATTTTATTTTGCTTTATCTTATTTTTAATAAAATTTTTGTTTTATTTAATTTTCCTTAATTTTGCTTTACTTCATTTTTTTAATTAAATTAATTATTTTATGTTAATTTAATTTTAAATATTGGTTTTACTTAATTTTACTGCTAATATTAGTTTTAAGTATTTTAATTTTATTTATATTTCAATTCATTTTATTTTCTATTGTATTTTAATTTTTTTAAAATTTTTTTTATTCACCAAAATATTGCCACATAACACAAAAGTCACCTGAGCGACATTAGCATTTCTTGTTTACCTATTACGCTCAAATCGCCAGTCATTTCCCACCTGCAAACTCTAAGATTACAAAATAAACTGCTTAAATCGTCGTCCAACATTCACTCAAAAAGTATTTCAAAACATGGCTATGTACATGCATACGAGTATGTATCCCATATGGTCGCTTCAATCGTTATAACCGTGGAATCTGCCGCCGCATGGCCACCTGATGGCTGGAAGCAAAATATTCGAAATCCTATTTAAGTCATGCATGTACTCGCACATTTAATTTACTTAGTTGACTTAATTGAAAGTCTGAAATTTGAGTTTGTAAATATGTACTACGAGTACATACAAAAATATGTATGTGAATTTCATACAAAAGGCCTGTGCTTGTAATTGGACTGCAACATCTGCCTGGATCTGCTTTTTCGACTGGCGTTTTAGTGCAGTTATAAAGATAACTGTTCACTTACTAACTTACTTAAGCAGATATTTATCGTGTACATAGATACTGAATGGATTAAGTAACTGTTGGCAACAATTAAAAACGCATAGTGATAAAAAATTGAATGTGAATTATTCAACGAACTGGTTGATTTTCCTTAGGCTCACATTTTACGGCTCCATTCAACTTTTTTTTTCGTGACTTTATATCTTTATATATCTATTATGGGTGCTTGTTAGTCGAAGGTATTATAATCTGTGCTAACATTGCTCATTAAGTTCATTAAAATCCCCTTATCCTCAAACTATTTGCTGCTAAAAAAGCAAAACAGAAGAACCTTTCGCTACAATGTTGCCAATTTTCATCTTGAAATAATCTGTGTCTCTGCTTAAAATTTTAAGCGACAAATATGAGATGCTATTGGTCGAAAATGTGTGATAAATATTATAAAAATGAGCAAACAAAGAATTTATTACTATTATGAAAAAATAATAAAAATAGCTCAATTCTATACTATACTTAGCAATAAATTGAAATTTATATTGCGGTTGGAAATGTATGAAGCTTGAGTAGATAAATTTTCAAACTACGTGATTATTTTAACGATTTAGCTAATTTTAATTTTATTCCATACATAAATATGTACTTGCATATAGCATAGTGACATTATAATTGGAGCGAATTTTACAATTATTAATAAATTTATAATACAACTCATACTACATACAAATGTATGTATGTACATATATCGCAGAAATTGTGAAATAAATAAATACAAATTTATACACTCTTCGTCCTTATTTCAAATTCAGCTTTTTTTTATTTTCTTGTGTTGATAAAAAATCTATGTCTGTTTCCGCCCGGGATCGAACCGGGGGCCTTCCGCGTGTTAGGCGGATGTGATAACCACTACACCACGGAAACAGTTATTTTTGGCTGCAAGCAAATATTCCAAGAAATGCAAAGTTGCATTATTTGAATTGAATTTTTATTTTATTTTAATAGTTTTTTTTTTTTAATTTAAATTTTAGTTTTAATTAGTTTATTTTATTTAATATAATTTAATTTTATCATATTGTTTTTTTGCTTAATTTAATTTTGTTTTAGTTTATTTTATACTTTTTATATCATATTTATTTATATTTTTTTATTTTTCTTTATTGTTATTTCTTCTGCTTTATTTAATTTTAATTTTGTTTTATTTTATTTTATACTTTTTATATCATATTTATTTATATTTTTTTATTTTTCTTTATTGATATTTCTTCTGCTTTATTTAATTTTAATTTTGTTTTAGTTTATTTTATACTTTTTATATCATATTTATTTATATTTATTTATATTTTTTTATTTTTCTTTATTGATATTTCTTCTGCTTTATTTAATTTTAATTTTGTTTTATTTTTTTTTGTCTTTATTTCATTTCTATTTATGTTTTCTTGTTTTATTTTATTTTTTTAATTTAATTTATATATTTAATTTATTCTATTTCGTATTATTATTATTTGTTTCTTACATTTTATTTCTTATTTTAATTTATTTATATTTAATTTAGTTTAATTTAATTTTATTTTGCACTATATATACATTTTTTTAAAATAATAAATTTAAAAATTATTTCATTTTTAATTTGATTAAATTAAATTTTATTTATTATTATTATATATTTATTATATTAAATTTTACCTAATTTTATATTTTAACTTTATTTTATTTTCAGTTTAGTTAATAATTTTTTAATATTGTTGCTCATTATTATTTTCTTTGTTTAATTTTTTTCAAATGTTTTCGTTTCATTTCAGCTAATTTTAAGTTTATTTATATTTTTTTAATTTATTGTAATTCAATTTTATTTTCCTAATTTTTTTTGTTTTATATAATTTTGATTTTTTTTTTCGTTTTAATAAATTTATATTTTTTTATATCATCTTATTTTATTGTACAATGTTTTATTTAATTTTAATTAAAGCTATTTTTATATCCTTCTGCCTTATTTTGTTTTTAATTTGGTTTTATTTGTTTGTCTTTGTTTCATTTCCATTTATTTTTTCTTGTTAATTTTATTATTCTATTTCGTATTATTATTGTTTTTTTTTCATTTTATGTTAATTGATTATATTTTACTTCGTTTTATTTCATTTTATTTTATTTTAATTTATTTTACATTTTTTATTTAATGTAATTTTGTTTTATTTTAAACGATTTTATATTTCATTATTTTTTTAATAATAAACTAAATATTTATTTTTTTTAACATAATTAAATTAAATTAATTGATTATATTTTATTTCGTTTTGTTTCATCTTATTTTATTTTAATTTATTTTATATTTTTTTAAATTAATGTAATTTTGTTTTATTTTAAACGATTTATTTTTTATAATTTTTTTAATAATAAATTAAATATTTAATTTTTTTAACGTAATTAAATTAAATTTTTACTTCAATTATTTTATACATTTATTTTAGTTTATTTTTATTTAATTTCATATAGATTATATTCTTTTTAATGTTATTTTATTTTATATTAGTTAGTCTAATTTTTTTATTGTTGTATTTTATTTTGTTATATTTTCTTTACTTTATTTTATTTATTCTATGATATTTTGCCATGCTGGAATTATTTCTAATTTCAATTTCATTTTATTGGTTTATATTTAATTTATTTCATTTACTTTAACTAAACTACTTTTTATTTATATTTTTAATAGAATTTAATGAGATTTCATTCTATATTAATTAGTTTTAAATTATTGTATTATTTTTTAGTTCAATCTAATTTTGTTTTTATTTAACTTTCTTAACATAATTTATTTTTTTATTTCGTTTCCAATTTTTTTTATTTTTTTATTTTTGTGTTTTTATTTTCCTCTTCCTTATTTAATTTAATGTAATTTAGATTTACTTTACTTTATTCAATTTTTTTAAAGATTTAATTTAATTCGCTTTACCTTCTTTATTTTATTTTACTTTTTAATTAATTTTTAATTTATTTCAATTCAATTTTATTAAATTTTTTTTACTCTACTTTTTTAATATAAGTTACATTTTTCATTTCATTTAATTGAATTTTATTTTGTTTTAGCTATCTTTATTTTATTTATTTTTTTGTTTTATTTTATTTCATTAATTTTTGCTTATTTTTTATTAAATTAAATAAACTTTTCCAATGTTATGTTAATTTAATTTATTTAATTTACATATACTCCTATGTATTTTTGTTTTATTTTATTTCTCCATCTATAATTCAAAATTATGTATATATGCACACGATTTAATCTGCAATAAATTACATTTTTATGAACTAACAAAATTTCAAAATTTTAATTCATCAATTTGGTGTATACACCGGTGAGTCAGCGAAACGATATTACCGTTAGTCAATTGCCACAATGAATGTAATGAAATAAAATGAAATTTAAAATATTATAATATAGGTATATACATATATACGTAAATATGTGTATGTACGTATATAATTCATTTAATTAAATACAAAAGATATCCACACCGAGAGCGAGTTCTGCGAAAATGTTAATGACCTTCAGCGTGACGAGGGGATATTATTGTATTATTACACAAAACTGTGCAAATAAGAAAAAATATGCATTCGCATCGTTGCAATTTATTTGTAGTTAACGGTAGATTTTTTTATTGTTTTGTTTATTTTTTTCATACTCACAGTTTGATCATTTTTTTTATTTCTATTTCGTGAATTATTGTTATTATTTTTAAGCAAACTTATTTTTAGCTACATTTTATTGTGGGGATCTTTTTTTGTGATTTTGCTTCATTTTTAGCCTTCCGCTCATTTTTCACAAATTGTCCATTTTTTCTTTTTATTTCTTTTATTTTTATTTTTTCTTTTAGTTTTATTTTCTCTTTTACTCCTTATTTCAATTATTTTGTCCGGTTAGTTCTTTTATAGTCACTTCCACGGCTATAAGACAATATGAGCCTCTCAAAATGTCGGTGTCCATTAGGCTTTTGTAGTGAAGTTAGCTGTGGTTGCCTATTACATGCTGCTGCTAATTACCCCATCAGAAGCTGCGTTCATGAAACTTCAATAGAGAAAAGAGAATTTAAAGGAATAGAGTGAAAAAGCATAAAAAATTGTCATTAACTTACCACTTTACTTCACGGCCGGTTTTTGTTTTACATACCCACCTTACGGTAAGCGTCCTTGGGTCTGTAGACGTGCCAAAGGACACACTCAGTCATTTTATATTTTTTTAATATAGAACGCTGATAAACCTTGGGGTCTTTAAAATATATGTACAAAAAATAAAAAAACCTTTACATTTCCATTTATTTCTGTTTTCTTTTAATTTCCAAAGACATCTTGAGTATTTGTTCAAGAACTCTCTCCCACAACCGTTGGGCTGGGCACTCTAGCAATTTGTGTAAATTAACGCATCGAAAGTGCCACGTGACCACAATGCATTTACGTCAACATTGTCAGTATGTCTGTCTGTTAGCAGCGTTAACGTTGGTACTTTTATTGTTGTTAAATAAATAATTTGTTTGTCACGTCACTACAACATGTGCAACAGTCGGTTGCCTCTTTCGGTTGCATTGCTTTTTCGCATTTTTCGCAAACAATAGCGGTAAGTTTTTGTCATAGCAATTTAGTGCTTAACGGTTTCGGTAATTTTTGATGGCTTACTTGTGGTTCTTGGCAGTTTGGCTGAGAAATTTGCTATGCTCTTGTGAAGCGTCTGTTTGACACGTGCCTTTGGAGTAAATATTTACTTGTGTAATAGAATTTTGCAAATTATTATTGTATTGTTAAAAAAATAAAGAATAGAAAGTTTTTCTTTTAACTTTCCATGATTGATTGATTGTAGATCCTTTTTATTTAATTTGAAATACTTTTCATTCTTTTTATTGTAAAAAAGTGAAAAAGGAATTCCTTTTTTCAAGAATTACCCTCTTAGCTCTTCAACTTTTTAGCGCTCTTTAACTACGTTCACTCTCTTTTTTAATAGTTTGCTTTCCACTTCAACCCTCGCTGTATTTTCCTTCTGGCGAGTACTTCTAAATAGTGTGAAATTCTTCAAAGTACCAGCTCTTCTTTCGAGAAATCCTTTATACCAGGTTTTTGACACCAGAGACTGGATGCTAATCTTGGCTGTGGCAAAATAGTGTGCCGATACGATATTAACACCTCGTGGAGTACACATATCACTATAGAGACGTGTCCTTCTTGTATAACAGCAGTGGTTAGATACTAGTTACTAGTCTTTCGGATTGCTAAAAACTTTGTAGCTTTATGGACTTTTAAAAATAGAGTTTGGTCTTACAGATAACCAAGTTTTGGTTCTCGGAGAAATCGTTTAGTCACAGTATATTTGAGATGAACTCATTCCAACAGTTGTACTAAATACACCATCTTTGCCTAGCCATCCATCCATCCATTCATCGTCAAGTTTTGAGCATCACTAAAAGTGGGTTCCACGCATTCTGTAGCGTCGGGATGGGAAGATGAGTTGAAGAACCTCGTTTTTATACGAATAGTGACTAAATGTTCATCAACCGATAGTACCAGGTGACAGAGCTTCGCTTCTACCACAAATTCAAGATCAAATTCGTGACCTAGACTGCAATGTTGTTAGCTTTACTTTTTTAACAACCTCAACTAGTGCCGTTAGAGATGGTACAATAACATAGAATCCTTAAACCACATAACTGAAATTCTCTTGCAGCTGAGAGTGAAGTCTCCATGCAGGTTGGTGTTCTGGGATTGCTTATGTTATCAGGTTGACGCAAAAGTAATAATTTTCACTATCTCTCACGGATTCACCAACAGTCCAACCAAAAGTTCAAACCGCTGTTTCCAACTGACGAAACTGCTTTGAGGAGATTAAGAAGACAAGAAAACTGAACGGGTTGTATTCACTGAAAATTACCTTATGATTTTCTTCTTTCAATAGGTGATGGAATGTAGGAATTATTTTGGCGAAAACCTCTTTTTTAAATAGTGTGAAATTACCAAACCTCTCTGGTTTTCTGTGATTCTTGTAAGATCGCCAGTTCCCAAAGGTTCCCTAAGTGGATATATAGACAGATACTGGGCTCGAATCGCAACATCTGTGAACTTATTGGCAATAGTTTGAAAGAAAGATGTGACACGTCAGTCGTATGAACGACTTTGACAAAAATGCTCTGTTCCTCATGAAAAGTTAGTCATCCGATAGAGCCCATCGTGTAAAATATAAATCAGTAATCTCACAGACAGGTGCCCAAACTGTGGTGTTCTCCTAAGATCCATTTTGGGACCTTTGCTATTTAGCGCTTTCATCAATGATATTTTCCAGTCTGTCCTATATGTGTGTAAATATCCATGCATATGAAGATGTAATCCAAATATACTCATCCGGTCCATTCCAGAATATAGATACTGTTAACATAAGTCAGCACTTGCCTTCCGAGTCCAAGGATCTGACTACAGATGGCAAGTGGTGACTCTGCAAAGTCTAAATTTCATCATTTAGAGCTCGGTAGTTACTGAAATAGAGAATAGTTAGTCGTCAGAACTCTCCGTGGATGCATAAACCGTATGGTGGAGGGGCAATTCAAATGCATATATTTTAAGAAAGTAGCAAGGAAATGTTCAGAAATGTAGATATAAGCTAAAGAGCCATTAGAAGGCGTTCAAATTGCGAAAAATTATATTAAACGGAACATTTCTGGAAACTCACATATTTTATCCTTTGAGCCGAAATGAAATTCTTGCATATTGTCAGAAGACTCGAAGGAAGAATATCGAAGATATCCCTGATAATAAGAACATTTGCGTTCCGCTGACCATATCCTTTTACCTTTCTTTTACATTTTATTTCAACAAGTTCCCCTCTGATGATTCGTTAATCCACTTGTATTTGGATCCTTTTTTATGTCACAGTAGATATGGAAGTGAGGTTCTACAGTACGCAGGCAATGATGAGTGCTTCAATAAGAAACTCCTCACTTGATGTCAGCAAGGAGGACCCTCCACTAGTATGCCTTTTCGTTTGGACCATTTTTTGTGGGTTTTCTTTTTTTTATCAGCGTAAGAGTACACACCACATTTCGTCGATTTTAAAGCCCGAAAAGGAGCTACTTCCACGCCGCTATGTCTGAATTTGGTATCCCCGCAAAATTTATACGGCTGTGTAAACTGACCTTAAGCAGCACTAAGAGCTCCGTCAGGATCGTGAAGAACCTCGCCGAGCCGTTCGATTTGTGCTCATAACATTTTTTCCAATTTGGAATTTTTAGCTGGAGGCTCATCGACAACAATATTTAATTATCCAAAAATGAATGGCTTGTCTTTGCTGAATCCCGCTGTGGCATCATAGGTCTGATAATGGGAATCAGCCTTTCCTTTTTTGCTGTAGCTGCAAAAATTTACTTAAAGTAAAATAATTTTTCAGGAATGTTGCGGTAGTGACAGTCTCCGGGACGTTCCGGTATAAAGACTCGACTTTCTCGGGAATTTTTGAATTTTAGTCGCCTCTAACGACAGGCAAGCCTTACCGCGGAAGAATTCTTGAACCCCTACCCGCGTGGGTCTTTGCTTTGGTGGTCAGTATTGTTGGTAAAATATCTCCTCATTTTGATGGAGCTAATCAATTCCACTTAGTTAGTTTGTTATCAAGTTTTTGTTTTTAAAAATCAAAAAAATTGTTTCATTTAAGATAAGAAACTATATTTTTTTTAAAATAAATGTTTATTATTTGTCTTGTAATGTCTTCAACAAACCCTCCGATTGCTGCAAGAGTGTATAGTAAATTGTTCAAATAAATATTTCCCTTACAACAAGTAAAGTTTAAAATTTTTAATTAAGCACACACAGCTGCAGTTCACAATTGCCAATGGCAAATTGCAAATAGCGAAAGGTGAAAGGTGAAGGGGTAAGATAAGGTACAAAATGAAATGAATTAGGGGAGTGAAATTGAATAGGGAAGAAATATGTACACGTATGTATGCATGTTCCCCATTACAGTTGACAAAACGTTGAAATAACTATTTATATGAGCTAACAATGACAAAAGCGCTGAAGACAGACGAAGGTGAAAGGTCGCCCGCCCCGTTCCCGCCCAAACCAATTCAATGGAGTACGAATACATTGTCAAATGTGTGAATATTTAAATATTAAATCCAACATCCAGTGAGTGTGTGACTCTTACACCACTTTGACGCTCGAATTTCAATGCCAGTAAGTATGCACGTATGTATGTATGTATACGTCCCGTGCGACAGAAAATAGCGTGCTACTCGCCCACAGGCATGCTAGACATACAAACACACTTGTCATCAGCTGTTTGGTGAATTACTTTCTTCGGTGGGTGTTAACTCCTTCACCACCAGCGGAATAACAACAAAACACCCACACGACTGTAGTGTTGTTTTTGGCGTTTATTTTTCACTTCAAACGCACACATTGTTTACTTATCGCTTGTGAAGCTAAATTCTGTTGCAAGTAGTGGTTGGCAGTACTAGTATATCCCTGCAGCTGCATAGTCATATATTTGTATGTACATATGTACTAACGCATTTACTTGTTATTACCACCGTTAAGTCACTTTTGTTTACTTCAAATTTAAATAGTCTTGACAAAGTTGTCTTTGAAGTTTTTATTCTTCAGCGAAATTTTCCACTCACTTGCTTTAATATTATAAAAAGGGTGTTTTTTTTTTAAAACATGTGGTTTTCAAGAAGAAATAAAACGCATTTAGTTGAATTTAAGAATTTAAATTTATTATAAAAATAGGGGTTTGCCTTTATGTTTTAAAAATAATCTCGGCCAACCGACCGGCGCCGTGCTTTGTTCAAATGAATTCCAGTCGAGAGGCCCCAGTTTCGACCACTTTTTGCAGCAATTCGGGGCCGTATGCCGAGAATAACGCGCCGAATAATCTCTACCAAGACGTCAATCGTCTCGAGCGACTTCAATAACTCCACAAAAAATAGTCCACCGGTGTTAAGTCGAAGTAATGCGCTCACCAGAAGCTTCCTTCAATAAACTGACGGTTCCATTGGCTGTATGGCATATAGCGGCGTCTTGTCGGAACCTTGGGTGGGAACCAAGGAGGCCACATTAACATCTACTAATTCAGGCACGAAGAAGAGTTTTGAAGAAATGTGGACCAATAGTTTCCTCTGACCAGCGCGCGATGTGTCGCTGCAACCGAACCATTTGTTTGGTAATAAATTTGCAGGGTTTACAAACGTGGTTCAGGAGTAGGTATGTTCATTATGAAATAGCAAGCCAAACTGATTATAAATCGAGTAACAGTTGAGAAAAAGACCACCTGCGAAAGAAGTATTATTATTCTTCTTGCTTACTGGCGCAGACACCGCTTACGGGATGTAGCTGGTTGACGTCAATTGGAAATACCTTCTCTATCTGGTCTTTCCAACGGAGTGAAGGTCTTTCTCTTAATTTGCTTCCACCGGCGGGTACTGCATCAAAAACTTTCAGAGCTGGAGTATTCTTATCCATCAGGACCACATAATCTAGCCAGCGGGCCGCTGTTTCTTGATTCACTGAACTATTTCAATGTATAGCTCATCATTCCATCGGCTGCCGTATTTGTCCATCTCCACTCGTAGAGGACCTCAAATTTTACGCAAAACTTTTCTCTCAAAAACTTCGACACATCAGATGTTGTCATCGTCTATGCCTCCGCACCATATAGTAGGACAGGTACGATGATCGACTTGTAGAGTTTGGTTTTCGTTCGTCGGGAGAGGACTTTACTCTTCAATTCCCAACTCAGTCCAAAGTAGCACCTGTTGGCAAGTGTGATTCTGGCGCTGGATTTCCAGGTTGACATTGTTGTTGGTGTTAATACGTAAGAAATACTTCTTCGCCTCATTGAAATCTCACGTAAAAGAAGACCCTTTATATGAATAAACATATATATACGTACATATGAGTGCATAAATCATACAAAGCATATCCTTTTGTATTTCTAAAATATTGTATTTGTCTTTCTCTTCCATATTCGCATCTTGATTGCATCAACAATCTCATACACATCCACTTACATATGAAATTCAACTCCTTTTCGACAGCATCAGCTTGTTTTTTCCGCCCAATTTATTTTCATTTCAATATTTTTCTCCACTTTATTCATTTCAAATGGATTAGCGCAAATTAGAAAAGCTCAACATATGCTACTGGCATTTTTCCGGAGTCGCAGCGCGTTGCCGTGAGTCACGCAGGAGCACTCACTTCTTTGTTACCGTAAGGGGGTGACTTGTTGATAAATTCACTTACGCTGCGAAGTTCAACGACAAAGTGAATATCAGAAGATGTATGGCCATCAGTTGCATTTAGTTTGTAGTTTAATTGTAATTGTTGTTAAACAGTTTTACGTGCGTGAATTTGAAAATTGCAAAGGATTTTCATCTATTGCCAGGGGGGAGTTGATGGAGGTGGACACTGAGCGCTTTAAATGGAGCAAAGATCTGCAAATTGTTACTTACAAAAGTTTGAGAAGCTGGAAATCAGAATAATTGTAGAATGTTTAATTATAAGCTGAGGAGGCTAGACGTAGTAAAGGGTCGCCTGTAAAAAAATATATTTAACCTCAAATCACGAACGAGTTGTAGTCCAAAAGCAATAAACTTTCGCCCTCCTTTCGAGATAATTTCGACAGAAAACAGCAATATCTCAGGCTTTGTAATAGATCAATAGCCTACCGTAAGCGATTTTGTTACTTTCACATGGTACCCAGTCTTCTTGATTCCCTGCAATGCTTTATCAGTCTGAAAGATCTTGATACTTTGAGCGAGGGAAAATTATTTTCAAGCTAATTTTGCTTCCGTAAGCATCGTTGGTCGAAAAGTAGATTATTGATTCAGGAAAGAGCTTCCAGCCGAACTTTGTCATCTATGTAGTTATCAGCGATACTGCTTTGACTCGAAGCAGGGGTCTTCTTATAATTCTTTATTAGGAAAACACCGCGTATCTCGTATCTTCTTTTAGTCGTTCACCCCCATTCGAGACACAAGTGAAGCCACGTCCTTCCCAACTGGATCCTTTCACTTTAGTGGAGGTCTTCATCTTCCTCGGCTCCCATCCGGGAGAGCAGATACGGAAGATATTGGCAAAGTAGCCGCTGTCTCTTTATTCACTGAACTATGTGTGCGTCGTTGTTTCACCGGCTTATCAGATGTCATCGTCTACATTTCCGCCACAAATAACAGTAGTAATCAAGTAGTCATATGTGTAACTAGAAGGTACAGTAAAAGACGATAGACAGCTTTTAAATTTCTGAAAGATCATTAAATTTGGATCAGGCTTTAAGCGGAAATCTTGAATGACAACTCTTGCCTGAAATACAGTACAATACATTTACCTTGTTGGAACGATCATCGAAAAAGTCGGTTCCCAGATATCGGCGAATAGTTTGCCGCCCAAAGCAGGGCAGTCGCATAGAAGATGAGAAATCGCTTCTTCGTTCTCGTTGGTCTTACAGCCAAAAGGAATGAACAGTCTCTCGGCATGTCGTCCTGTCCAGATTTGTATTGCTCTAGAGATGTTCGCTCTCACATACAAAACAATGGTCTTATTTTAATTGATACCAGAAGAATTCCACTGTGAACTTTTCGCCTATCCAGTTCCACCTTACGTACATATTAGTTGTTCCATGAAAACATATTTATCAGAAAGAAGTAAAAAAATTTAATATTTTTTTTAAATTCAAAATTATCTATTTATGTTATTTAAATACCGTACAGGTATAATAAATATATATGTACATCTATAAATTAATTTATTTTAATTTTAGTTCATATGATGTATGGTATAGCCATTTCGTATGAGTATTGATAAGAAGTTGTATGCCAGTATTTGTAAACAGAGAATGTGAAATGTGAAAAATAACAAATTTGCTGTAATCTAAATAAAATGCGAATAGCAACATGTGAGCCTTATACATAAATATATACAAACATATAATGTATATACCACAGTGTGGTGAAATTAATAAATTTTGTTTTTCTGTTTCATTGTACATTTATACATGAGCACAAGTAAGCACTTTGACAAACAAATCTCAACTGTTTCCGTGGTGTAGTGGTTATCACATCCGCCTAACACGCGGAAGGCCCCCGGTTCGATCCCGGGCGGAAACAGATGTAATATTTTTTATTTTTAATTTTAATTCTTCAAAAATTTCTAAAAAACCTATTTAATATATATTTTCCTTATGGTGAAACTAATTATCAATTTGCTTCTTGCATTGTGTTATTGGTTAGCTTTGTTATTGTAGTATACGTGCATTAGCACAATTTCGGTATAAAGTGAAATTTTTGTTTTCAGGAATTTCGATAAAATTAATTTGCTGATTTAAATATTATTTGCATATGGTGCAACTAATTTCATACATACATATATTAAAATGAACTTTTTTCATAAACTACTTGTCACTATTATTGATATAAAATCAAATTAGACTTATATTGTATTACATTTATTTATTTTACTTATTTTTCATAATAAATTTAATTTAATTTTTTTTTAAATTTAGTTTTTGTTTTTATTTACGCTGATATGAATATCAATATATATATACAATATAATAACAAATTAATATATGTTTAATTTCTTATATAGTTTTAAACTTTTTTAAGTTGATTTTATTTTAATTTATTTTATTATTTTCGCAATTTCTTGTCATTTTATTTTAATTTTTATTTCTTTTTATTGAATTTCTGTGATTTAATATTTTTTTATTTTATATTTTATTTTGCTTAATTTTGATTTATTTTCTCTTTTCTTTTATTTTCATTTATTTTATTTTCATGTTCGTTAAATTAATATTTTTTATTATTGGAAGTAAAAATTAATTCGGTCTTTTTTTCCGCGCTGTTTTTTTTATTAGGAATAAGTAAACATATATCATTCAAAATAGTTTCCATCGGAACCGACTACTTTTTTCTATCTCCATGATAATTTTCGAATACAATCTCTTTAAAACGAGCGCTCTCTGTCCTCGATGCAATCTTTGAGTCAGTCAGCCTAGTAGTCGGAAGGAACAAGGTCTGGAGAATACGGTGGGTAGGATAAGACCTCCCTTTTCAGCGTTTCCTAGTAGCCTTGTCATATTGCAAAATCACCTTGTTAAGCCTTTCATTCGTTTCTGGCTGCAATGCACGGCTCAAACGAATTAGATGCAGCCGATAAGGTTTCCCATCAATGATTTTGCCTAGTCTTAATAACTTATACGTACACTACACCCGTCTGGTCCACCACGTTGCTCTTTGTCTTCAACGCTAAAGTCACCACTTTGAAGCGTCGGAACCACTCTCTCCAATATTATTTTTTAATTTAATATTTTTATCTTATTTTGTTCTATTCTATTTTGTTTTATATTATTTTATTTTAATTTTTATTTAGTTTTAATTTATTTTAATTTATTTCGTTTTAATATTTTATTATTTATTATTTAATTTTTTTATTTTGTTCAATTTAATATATTTTATTCGATCTGTTTATATTAATTTATTTCAACTTAATTCTAATTCTAATTTAATTTATTCTTGCTTATTTTGTTTTTACTCTTTGCATTTACTTCATTTTATTTTGTTTAATTTAATTTAATTTATTTTATTTGAAATTATTTAGCTTTATTTAATTTTTAAATCTAATTTTTCATTACTTTCTTTTTATTTTTTATTTTTTTGTGTTAATGTGATTTAATTTAATTTAGATTTATATTGTACAATTTACTATATTTTTATTTTTATATTTTTTATAGAACATTGGAAAACTTTGAATGATTAAATTTTCAGTTACGCAATTACTTTCATTCATACAGAACTAATATTACTGGTTATAGTTTGTATACCCCAGCAAGTATATATCGATACAATTAAGTAAGGCGAACTTTTTGAATAAACAACTACAAGTAACTCGTATAAATCAAAGGATATAATAGTAAAAATGCACAAAAGGGATTTGGACTTGAATAGAATGAAAGACAAAGTATTAAATTAATGAAGAGGGGCAAACATTAGTTTTCCGTATGACACATTTATGTATATATCTTTAACCTGAAACTAAAGGAGTTGTCAAACTAAATTTTAAGCAAGATAATTAAAAACTCAATAGTTTTTAAATAAAAATACTACATATGTATAAGGCATTGGAAAAATCTGATTCATTCCATTTTTACGTGAAATTCTATTAAATAAAAAACAGAAATAAAAAAATTATGAATTTCATGCTGCTAAATATATGTGTATTTTTAATTAATTATCATCATGATTATTATCAATATAATTAGTCTAAATTGCAAAAGAACGCCGTTGAATTATCGGGAAAGATCCTATAAAATACGACAACTTAAATTCATATTGCTCCCTTTGGTTTGCACCAAGATTATTTGTCGTCAGACATCAGACTAGCAAAAAAGGATAGACTGAAAAAGAAAATATGCAGTCGGATAAACCGACGATGAAGGATCAATTTCTTTATTTATCTTCATTTTGTTCTGTTCAAAGATGATTTTAGTAGCAAGTCATGCAAAACATGTCCGCCAAAAAAAAAATACCAACAACCACATTTCTTCAAACTAATCAACCACGAATAATGCACCATTGCATATTATTCGAATTTTCGACAGGTGAGTATATATATATGTATGAACATACAAACATATTTGGTTGTGCATTCAAAAATGTTTTTGCAACATTATTTTATTATATTATATATATTTGCGAAAAGTGCAAATATTTAATAAAAATTTATATACATATGTATTTCCATGTCATTATCATTATAATAATCGTTAATATTAGAATGCTTACATAAATGTATGGATAATAATCCATATAACAGTTAAGTTGAAATTTATTAAGAATATAAAACATTATTAATATCATGGATAATACCACAGATTATTGCATATTCTCCATAGAACTAACTTCAGAAAAAAAACGTATCTGTTTCCGCCCGGGATCGAACCGGGGGCCTTCCGCGTGTTAGGCGGATGTGATAACCACTACACCACGGAAACAGTTGGCAACCCTATTGCAAAAAATTGATCTCAATTTTGTACACACATTCCTAAAATTCAAATAAAGCAAAATTATTTGAACAAAAAGAAAAGAAAATATATCAAAATAAAATAAAACGAAAAAATAAAAGACAAAATAAAAATATTATATTAAATAAAACTGAAAAATAAAATAAACCAAATAAAATAACAATAAGATGAAATGAAATAAAATAATTCAAATAATATAAAATAAAATGAAATAAAATAAAATAAAATAAAACAAAATAAAATAAAATAAAATACAAAAAAAAATAAAATAAAATAATATAAAATAAAAAGAAATGAAATAAAATAAAATCCTTTAAAATAAAATCAAATAATATAAAATAAAATCAAATAAATTAAAATAAAATAATAAATATAATATAAAAAATTAAAACAAATTAAAATAAAATAAAATAAAAAGAAATGAAAAATTGAACTAAATAACTAAATAAAATAGTTTAAAATATAATAAAATATAATCGTTTGAAGTAAAATAAAATAAAATCCAATAAAATTAAATAAATTAAAATAACTAAAATGAAATAAAATTAAAACAAATAAAATAGTTTAAAGTAAAATAAAATCAAATAAATTAAAATAAAATAAATTTAAATAATAAATATAATATAAATAAAATAAAATAAAAAAATGAAATAAAATTAAAATAAATAAAATAGTTTAAAATATAATAAATCGTTTAAAATAAAACAAAATTAAATAAATTAAAATTAAATAAAAGAAATAAATAAAATAAAATAACTAAAATAAAATCTTTTAAAGTAAAATAAAATTAAATCTATTAAAATCAAATAAATTAAAATAAAATAAATTTAAATAATAAATATAATATAAATAAAATAAAATAATAAGAAATGCAATAAAATTAAACTAAATAAAATAGTTTAAAATAAAATAAATTTTAATAATAAATATAATATAAATAAAAAAATAAAATAAATTTAAATAAACTAATATAAAATGAAAAAAATGAAATAAAATTAAAATAAATAAAATAGTTTAAAATATAATAAAATAAATCGTTTAAAATAAAATAAAATCAAATAAATTCAAACAAAATAAAGAAGCATATTAAATATACTAAAATAAAGTAAAATAAAATAATATAAAATAAAATAAAGTTAAAATGATATGAAATAAAATAAATTAAATTGCGGTAAAGCAAATTTATGTAAAAAATTCAGTCCTTACTTTATTTTAATAACAAATTCCACTGCTCTCTACAACTAGTCTCTAATCTCCCTAGCGAACATTGACACTTGAGTTCAATTAATGCTTAGAACATGCCATATTTGCATCATAATGCGCACACAAGACAAAAGAAAAAGTAAAACTTTTCGTATAAAAACAATATTATTCAACATGTCAAATTAACACAATCAGAAGAGCAGAAACAACAAAAGAGGTGGAGGTGTAAAGATACACACAAAAACGCCAAGTAGTAAGAGCAAAAGTCAAAACTACACAACTAAATACATTAGACACGCATTACATGTCCGTATCAGTTACCCGACAAGCCCCACTCTAACCACTAGCCATCTTTACGCTCACATAGCATCAGCTCGAGTATGCATAAAAACTATTCGCATTATAAGTATTCATCTTCGTCGCACGTTGTGCTGGAGTTTGAAGGACACGTGGCGCCGAGCGGACAAAAGCAGACGTTGAAGCTCGATGAAAGCACCAAAAAGTCAGCTAATAGTTTCTCTCTCACTCACACACACTCTCGCTGATTCTTTTATTCTCGCTTTTATAGTCGTGTAATTTCGAAATTTAATATTAGCCAAATTTATAAGCAACTTGACATAATAGATTTGCCATTTTTTCTTCGATTTATGCACTTTTATAAATGTTATCGGTCATTATTTCCCGTTTCGGGGAATAAATAATTTGCCAAGTTTTGTTAATAGCAAAAAAAAAAAAAAATGCTAAGAAATTGCAAATTCTTTTACTGTCATGGTGACAAAAATTCCTCTTTTTTAATGTTCAGAGTTCGATGATGTGTATGAAAGTCATCAAAAGCTGGTGAAAGTTATAAGAAATTATATGAAAGAGTAAAGAAAAGAGATGATCAATCAAAAAAGTACTAAAATGTATTACTTTAATATGGAAATTGTTAAAAATTAAGAAGATGAATTTGCCATTATTAAATTTTTTTTTAGGACAAGTGATGGGTATGTTAGATGAGTAAGCTAAAAATGACATACAAAGTGGTGGATATGGTTTGAGTATGCCCAGGATTTTCATCTAGAATATACGAGTATATTGCACTATGTACGTGTAGGTTTGGCGGTAGCTTTGTCTGATACTTTAAACGAAGTGGAAGTCTCCCTCTTCCTATCGAATAAATTCAAAGATAAAATAAAACGAAACAACGTGTTTTCAAATATCCGGACCACTAGACCTAGCTGGAAAGGCAGCTGTTTTTTGCTTCTCTGAAGTATGGCAATACCGCACTGCTCATTGTTTCATCGTCTGCGGGGACTATAAATCGGCCGAAAAAATTTCTCTCAAAAACAATTAAAGTCGACTCATCAGATGTTGCCCTCGCTTACGGTTCTGCATCTTAAAGTAAGTGTCGGATAATGAGCGATTTGTAGAGTACTAGTTGAGAGAGGATTTTATTTTTCAATTGCCTACTGAGTCCAAAGTAGCATCTCTTGGTAAATTTGCGTCGAGTTTCCAGGCTCTAAACAGTAGCGTGTGAGCCAAGGCGCCATTGCGCTGACTGTTCGCTTGATGACAGAAGATATTTCGTCTTGTGTTAGCAGACTCATTCGCTTCGCTTTCCAATCAAGCCAAAAGTCCTGTCTAGTCCAAAGCGGAACTGATTTTTTGCCGATTAATGGTGGCTCTTTCTCATGCCGCTAAAGACAGATTAAAACCTACGAAGGGTTGAGCATACCAGCATTGTCGAGCATTGTCTCTTTCGGCCCGTCCTCGAAATCTTTTTATTCAAGCTTTCGTCCCCTCTTTTTATCCCTTTGCATAAGCATCTTGTTTTCTGGTCGATCACAGCCGTTTTTATATTCACTTAAGTACGCCAATCCTTATCATACCAGTTGGTCTTTTAGACTTGTCGAGCTCCGACAAAATTAATCAGTCTCAACCCGTTTGACGAAGTTTCATCATGGAGGCTGAATTTTCTGACTGTTTTGTTGAAGACACTTTCTTTGTCCATCCTGGCAAACCACAATTTAGACACCAAGATGAGGACAGCGCTCATAAGTAAGCTCCAGGCGCTAATAAAATGCACTTTTGATCACGTCGTCCTTTTCTCTCTTCGGGGCGTGGAGGCAAATCAACAATATGTTGAAGGATAAGGTTTTGTAGTAGATTGTGGTGGACTCCGTGACTGAGTTTCTCTTCCATCACGAATTTGACACCGAATTTGCTCTCCGTTATATGGTCGCTGTAGTGTATGTCACAGGGACCAACTCTTGTCTTACAAGGACATCATTTAGTTGGACAGCGGCATCTTTCTAATGAAGAGACCGGACATTCTACATGAATATTTATAAATAACCACAGCATTGAGCATTTGTAACTCTGAAAAAGTGGATGAAATTTAAAAAAATTTTAGAAAATAGTAAAATAAATTTTGAGAATGAAAAATAAAAGTAGAAGATTTAAAACGCAAAAGCTATTTAAATTCTTTCTCTCAAAATTCACCTCCATAACTTCCAAAATAGCTAACAACATTTTACTCTTCCTCCCTCTCTCTCTCTCTCTCTCACCCTCTTTACAAATAATTTTGTCACCTAATTTAATATTCCCATGTGCTTTTATTTAATTTCCTTCTTTTGCGCTTTCAACATTTTATCATTTAATTAGATATATCAAAGCATTTTTGCTTCCACGCGCACATTTGCTCTCCCCCATCCTACGCTAGCTGGCTCCCTACAAGTTCAAAGCGTGCGTAATCTTCGTAACTGTCACTTTTATTTGTTGCCAACATATTGTAGAAAATATATTTTTATATGTAGATATACGAGGGGCGCTGATAAGTTCACGGTCTAAAGTACTTAACGAAACAAATGTTTAGTTTTATGTTTTTTATTTTTCAATATAGCCTCTCTCAAGTGAAATACACTTTTCACAATGTCTTTATAGCACTCAAAAAAATATTCTTTAGTAGATTTCTCTTCAAAATGGTTTTCTACGGCTTTCATGTCACTTTGGTCTGAAAATCTTCGTCCCAATAAATCCTTTTTTTTTGTAAAAAAAAGGAAAAAGTCACTGGGAGCCAGCTCCGGACTGTAGGGTGGATGGTCCATTTCTGTAAATCCAGTATCTACAAAGGCATCCCTCGCAAGCCGAAAATTGTCAATCGCTCCAAAAGTGGCTAATAGTGTTTAGTTGAGAGGAATGTGAAAAATGAAATAAGAAGATGGTGCTTCGAAACATGTCTATGACATTGTGATAGGCGATGAATCGTGGACTTACGTGTATGAGCTGGAAAGTAAACAGCAGTCGACAGTATATGTATTTAAAGGTAAGCCGAATCCACCAAATGTTGTTTGCGCACAAAGCAATTCCAGGCAAATGGTTCCCTTTTTTTTGGAAATACAGGATATGTCGCAACCGTACCACTAGAACAACTTAGAAGAGTAAATTCTGGGTAGTACACAACCATTTTTTTGTCAAATGGCTTACAAGAAATCAGAGAAAGAGTAGTGGATCATTCTTCATTACGACCATGCGGGATCCATCTTACACCTCGACTTAAACAACTACATTTTCGACCACTCTAAACGTCGATGTGATGAATCTTTCCCCGTATAGTCCTGCCTTATCATCGAATGACTTCATTTTATTCCTTTACGTAAAAAATAATGCGTTCGGAACGCATGTTTTTTGGAGGTGCCTCAATAAGAGTGGCAAAAATGCTACGAAAATTCAAAGTTCAAATGCATGCAAAATCATGTAGATCTTATAGGGAATATCTTGAAAATTAATAAAGAGATTTTCGATGATGGCCTCTAAAGGGATCGCCGTATTACGACAACCGCCTTATTCGCCCAATATGTCACCCTGTGACTTTTTTTTGTTCCTTACAACAAAATCGGTGATCAAAGGAACCCATTTTGAGTCGATTTAGGACATCCAGATGGCCGTGACGAGGGTACTCGCGGACATCCCAGTCAAAGCGTTCCAGAAATGTTACGAAGCATGGAAAACGCGCTGGAATCGTTGTATAGCTGCCCAAGGTGACAACATTGAAGGTGTAAGAGGCAGAGTTGTAGAATAATTTTGAAGTATACGGTTTTATGGAAGCAGTCTCATTACTTAATCATCACCCCTCGTATGTATCTACTTTGTTTTCATATATTTTCACTTACCTCATGCTTTCGCAAAGTGCATAAGTTCTTCTAAATATTTCTGCTTATGAACTTACACAATGTTGCATGAAATTGAATTTTATTATGCCACTTTATTTCATTTATTTTATAATCCGTTGGTTATGTTCTGGCACTCGCTGCATATGAATAGCAAACAATTCGTATTCGCCAAATTGTACGTGACAACTGCGAAGGTTATGCTGACAGGGGGTAGGGAATCCATTTGAAATTTGTACTTCTCGTTTTTAATTTTTATTTTATTTTTAATACTGGAATGAGTGACTCTCGAGAGGAAAATATTTTAACGGTAATTTTTATAAATAATACTAAAGTGCTCAGGAACTTTTAGAGTGTCAGCGTGGTTTGTAGAATTCTTTTAGTATACTGTACATACATTTTAGATATAAATTCTCTTCGAGCAAGCGTAGCTACCTCATACTAGTTACTGCTCTACTGGTCAGACAACTTAGATTAAACTTTTTGTTTATAAATATATGCAAGTATGCCATTTTTCCGCATATAAATATGTTGATTTTTACTCACATTCTTATCTTATTCCCTGTGACTCATTTTTTTATATTTTATTTATTTATTTTTCTCTCGTATGACCATCCACTTTTCATTGCTCCATTGCATTTGGTATGCCACCAGTCAGTTCGTTCGTTGACTATCTGCTCGTCGCTATATCTCTTTTGTTGCATATTGTTGTGATTTTGTACGTGTCCTGAATTGTTTAATATTACTTTACTAATTTAATTGCAAACTCATGCTTCTTCTGCTTTTTATACACAAATTGTTTTATAGCCACTTCAATGACTGGCGCTGGTAGTAGTTCAGTGGTACTATTTTAAGTGCGTATTATTTTCATCATTGAAGCACTCAAAGATTTTAATCCATCGTCGTTATGCTACTAATAACTATCCTTTAGCTATAAGAATATTTTCATATCTTAATGTACAGTATATTCGTGACAAGTGACGGTTGCATAAAAGCTAAAGAGTTGGCATGCACCTTGAAATTGTTGTAATTTTTCTGGCGCTCGCACTTTAAGCTCGTAAATATTTCCATTTCATTTTATAAGGTTAAGTACTTCGTTTTATGTTCCTATCATATCGTAAAACTTTATTTTTCTTACGGTGTTAAGGTCTTAATTCAATGTTCATCACCAAAGGATCATACGCGTTCTGCAAAACCTACATTGGAGACCCTAAAGCCGATTCATCATATGTAGTCTTCGTGCATGCTTTTGCGCCATACAATAAGACCCAAACGATGCTTGTTATAAGGGTTCGGTCTTTGTGCTTCCAGGGCAGACTTTACTTTCCCTTTACCTAGTCAGTTCACAGAAGAAACCCTCTTGCATGTGCAATTTTGTATTAGATTTTAGGACTCACATTTTTCTTGGTGTTGACGCTAGTTTCTGGATAAACAAAATTATTTACGACTTTAATATTATGACTCTCAACGACGTGAAGGCCAAAGGGCGAATGCTCAGACTATTTCTTTGATGACAGGAGATATTCTGTCGTGACTTCGTTCATTACAAGGCGCATTCACCAAAGACAATGAATTTTGATAGAGAATCGCTTTATTCTACCATAAAAGTCGTTTCGAACAGAGGGGCTCTGAGAGATCTTTACCCCTTCTGATTTTACTCTGGGTTGTGTTAAGGGTCAGTTTCGTACTATCTGTGCCGGTTTAAACTTGACGAAAAGTTTGATACTTTCTTTAATAATATTTTCCAGATTTGATGCTAGGTAACTAAATCGTAAATGGAAAATGGTCACACTGATATGTTCTTATTAGTTCGATAAGCCTTAAGTATGTTAATCTGCGCAGGATCATCTTGCTTACGGATTGGGCAGAGTACACTCAGTTTTTAATCATCGGCTTCCTTTGTTTGGTATTCTTTACACGATTGATCGATGTTCGAACTTCGTTATAGTTAGATGAAGGAAAGTTTCTTCCACAGTTTTCCCATGCGTATTTGTGTTCAACATCTCTGGGTATAACGTTGTGGTTCCAATTTACTAGGCTAGTAAAATATTCCCCCCATAAGCTCAGTCTACTGTTGTTGCCTCTTTGATTCCTACATGAGTATGATCCGGTTTGAAAACTCCGATAAGTCCTGGAATCTTTTCATATAATTTTCGTAACGACTCTCTTCAAAGGCTCTTTTTTGTGTGCAGAGTAAATTTACTTCTGCCCTACTGAACTAATTTATATATTCAGGGTTCAAGTCCTGGTTCGATAAACATCTAAAATTGTAGAAAACTATTTTTTCTAATTTTCGGTCGTTCCTCGGCAAGGAATGTTAAGCCCTCCGAGTGTATTTCTGCCATGAAATGAAAAGCTTCTCATATAAACCCATCACCCACAGCATCAGATGCTACTTTAAACATATCTCACACAGTTTTAGTAGCCAAGTTACTCTCTATGATGGACAAAGCTTATAAATAGAAAAAAAAAATGTGTAAACAGTTTTCGCCTTTTCAATTTGCAAATATCTCAAATCAAATACCATGAATACATCTACCCTTAAGTCTTTTTCAAAAAATATCGGATATCAAATGGAAAGTAAGCAATTTTTAAAGCTAAAAAGGGTCAATAAAAGCAAACTTATACAAACGTACATTATCCAATATTAAAATATTCGACAGCATTCGAATTTATGGATTACATTTGTACAATTTGCAACAGTAATGCTTCCATCTGATTGACAGTTGATTGCTGAAGTACGAGTATATCTGTCAGCCACGCAGAAAGTCAATCAAGTGGTATGGTGTGTAAGCACATACATATATGGTATACTCGTACTGTACTCGTATCTTCAATCTGTCAATCAGTTAATGCATTTTCGAATAGATTTGTTGAAAACATGACAGTTGAGGGGTTTAAAAAGGTATTAAATCAATCTGCATAAAGGGTACTTGGGTATTGTATTCAGTGCTCTAATTCATTCAGTGAGATGTGTTGATTTGCAACAAAAAGTAGCAACATTTTCATATGCTGGTATTATATCTGTATGATAATTTATAAAACTCACTCCACGTTTCTTATATTCTAAATTTTAAATCACAGCCAATTGAAAGAATTTTCCTTTCTTTATATATTTGGTTTTTTTTTTGTTAAATTTATTTTATTTTACTCTATTTCATTCAATTAAATTTTATTTTATTTTATTATACAACATAAAATTTTTCAACTTTTACTTTTCATTTAAACTAATTTTTTAATTTTTTTCTTATTATATTTAATTTAATTTTTAATGACGTTTTTATTGTCCTGTCTTAAATTTAAAATTTTTCATTAGCTACTTAATAAATCTGCTTTCATTTAATTTAATTTAATTTTTTCATTTTATATTGTAATATCTTTTACCAATTTATTTTTAATTAAATTAATTTTTTTATTTCATTTTATTTTCTATTTTAAATTCTTATATTCTGTTCTTATTTGATTTAATTTTTCTTTTTTATTTTATTTTTATTTTTTTTATTAAATTAAATTAGATTATATTTTTTTTGTTATATTTAAGTTAATTTTTATTTCACTTTATTTAATTTATTTTTTTGTATTTTTTATACTCTGTTAATTAATTGATTTTAGTTCAATTTATTTTTGATTTTATTTTATTTGCTTTACTTCGTTTAATCAAATTAAATTTCTTTCATTTTATATCATTTTCAACCAATTTAATTTTATTTAACGGAAATTAATTTTTTTTCACATTATTTAATTTTTCATTATTTTGTAATTTAATTTTTTAAGTTTCATTTATTTAAAATTTTTTAAATTTAATTTTAATTTTAATTTTAATTTTAAATTAATTATAATTTCAATTTCAATTTCAATTTCAATTTCAATTTTAATTTTAATTTTAATTTTAATTTTAATTTTAATTTTAATTTTAATTTTAATTGTAATTTCAATTTCAATTTCAATTTCAATTTCAATTTCAATTTCAATTTCAATTTCAATTTCAATTTCAATTTCAATTTCAATTTCAATTTCAATTTCAATTTCAATTTCAATTTCAATTTCAATTTCAATTTCAATTTCAATTTCAATTTCAATTTCAATTTCAATTTCAATTTCAATTTCAATTTCAATTTCAATTTCAATTTCAATTTCAATTTCAATTTCAATTTCAATTTCAATTTCAATTTCAATTTCAATTTCAATTTCAATTTCAATTTCAATTTCAATTTCAATTTCAATTTCAATTGCAATTTCAATTTCAATTTCAATTTCAATTTCAATTTCAATTTCAATTTCAATTTCAATTTCAATTTCAAATTCAAATTCAATTTCAATTTCAATTTCAATTTCAATTTCAATTTCAATTTCAATTTCAATTTCAATTTCAATTTCAATTTCAATTTCAATTTCAATTTCAATTTCAATTTCAATTTCAATTTCAATTTCAATTTCAATTTCAATTTCAATTTCAATTTCAATTTCAATTTCAATTTCAATTTCAATTTCAATTTCAATTTCAATTTCAATTTCAATTTCAATTTCAATTTCAATTTCAATTTCAATTTCAATTTCAATTTCAATTTCAATTTCAATTTCAATTTCAATTTCAATTTCAATTTCAATTTCAATTTCAATTTCAATTTCAATTTCAATTTCAATTTCAATTTCAATTTCAATTTCAATTTCAATTTCAATTTCAATTTCAATTTCAATATTAATTTTAAATAAGTTTAAATTTAAATTTTATTTTTAATATTAATTGATTTTTATTATTAATTTTAGTTTTAATATTATTTGCATATAATATCTGCAATATAAATAAAATATTGATGGATTTGTCACTTCTTCTCCGAGCAGTAAAAAAACTTGGGCTAGACACCCCAAATTACGTGCTTTCTTATCATCTTATATTCCATGCTCTCCTTGTATTGCACCTTCTCTTACAAAAAAAAGTATTACCTGTTTCCGCCCGGGATCGAACCGGGGGCCTTCCGCGTGTTAGGCGGATGTGATAACCACTACACCACGGAAACAGTTGGGCAATTTAGTCAAGTCAAATACTACCAAGTACAAGAGTAGGTTAGAGTAGAAACTGAAAGTAAAAGAAGTCGTGAAAAACTACAAACGCACATACAAGTAGGTATGTACTCGTATGTATGTAACCAAAAGTACACACAAAAAATCAATTATATTATATTCAATTGAGCAGCGTTTGAAAATAAAAATCCAAGAAGTAACAGAATAGTTTGTTTGTTATTCCTCTCACAAGTTGATATATGTATGTATGTACATATGCATACACACATACCTATACTTGAAGGCATATGTTTATTTAACACTTTTACTTTTGTTTCACTCTCACACAAGGCACACTCGACCCAGTAGTGGCCGGCTAAGTAAGTGGTCTTAAGCTGATTTGAAATGTGGTCTCTGCTAAAAATAAACATCTCAACTTGTCGGACGGGTGTGAGAAGTCGCTTGGTGTACGCAAGCGAACATATTATAAAAGTGTGTTTGTTTGTACTGTAAAGCTATTCAAATAGCTTATCAACGCCACTCGCCACACGTCTCATGCCTAAGATTATTTTTATGAGAATAGTTGTTCTTAATATATATAATATAATACACATTTGTACATATGTATGTATGTCCAGCAGGGGTTTTATACTTAACATATTCATAATTTATTTCTTTATTTATAACTGCGTTCAAGTTTAATAAAAAAATGTTGGCCGAAGGAATTTTGCTGTTGCTGTTCACACAGGTACTCAATTAGCTAATTGAGAGCATTTTGTAGGAAATAAGTAAGATTAGCCTTGTAAATGTTCATGTAATTAGCTGGTATTTACCGTAAAATTATTCATGGAACCTTAGAAGCGAAGACGAAAGGATAGACTTGAGGGTATTATGTTGGATGAACTGTGGACACTTGATTTGTGAAGGAAGCGGATTAAGGAGTTTTGTGGGGATTGAGCTATTATTAAATTTTATTTCTTCCTTAAAAGTTGATTTTATTACCAAAACTTTTTTTAACAAAAAATTATTTAAACTAAATTAATAGTTTAATAGTTTTCCCACTACACCCGTGTATTAGTGTAATCTCTCTCGAGTCTGGGAGAATGTAAGCTATTCACTTAAGTGAGCAGACGTGAAGCTAGAATCATTACACACGTAAGCCATAGCTTATAGGAGTAAGTTTCCACAAGTTTCCCACTCTTTAGACTTGATACGGGGAACCCTACGGAGGGTATCTAACTGGTCTAAATAAGGTGGAACCCGTCCTATTCACTAAGAGGTATAAAGTACTGACAATAAACCGGCCATCTTTAAGTGTTGGTTGACCTTAGCCTCGGAACCAGGACAAAATTTCTGGGTGTAGTTCTGAACAAGAAATTGAAGTGGAAAGCTAACATAGTAAGTAGATATGAAAAGCTCTCCATCGGTCTATATATGTATATGTATAGGAGCCATTGGTAAGATATGGGGTTTAAACTCTAAGATCTGTCACTGGATCTATACATCTGTTGTGAGATCGAAACTTTTGTAAGGTTTGGCTGTATGACGTGCGTTACACGGGGCGACAAACGTTAACCTTCTAATTAGAATTCAAAGATCAGCCATAATTATCATAAAAGGTGCACTTAAGGCCACTCCAAGTGAGGCTCGATATTTTAATATTCGACTTATTGGGATTTCAGACTGCCGCGCTACCCCCTCTTCGTCTAATGGAGCTAGATCAGCGGAATAAACAACAATTTGAACTCTAGACAATTTCATACTAAGTAGCAGAGACCGCTGCTGTTCAAATTTTACTTGCAATAATTATACAACGAATATCCCTAAAGAGGAAGAAATGGAGCAATAATTTCGATACCTCAAACGACAGTATTGCAATATATACTCTTGGGTGGAAAGAAGTTTGGACCTCTTTTTCAGGCTACGCGATCACTGAAGTATATTTCAGTCTATGGAGACAGCAAACTACATCTCTCATTTGGGTTCCCGGTCGCAGGGACATAGGGGGAATTTGTAAGGCAGACGAACTTGCCCGTCTAAGGCGACCAAGCAGTTTTCTCCAGACAAAGAACCCATTCCAATGGCTTTTGGTATATGCAAATATAAATATATTCAGAGCATTTACTTATAAGCAGACCGAATTAAGATGAAACCACACTGCTATTTGCAGAATTTCTATAGGTACAAATTTGGCCGAAACGAAAAAGATCTCGTGAAACATACTCTCTCAAAAGGTAGAACATCTCTTCGGTTGTAGGGGTCTTGATAGGTCCCTGCACAGCCAAGTTCATGTGTAAAGCCAGGTATGGAAGGCGCAGCGATCTCCAAATGATATACTCCTTTTGATTCTCTTCAGCTTCATCACAAATACAAATCAGACATCTAGGAGTTTCGCAGTTCAGAGCATTAATATTGTAGAAGTCTCAAAGCTAGATATGAGTACACTCTTAAACTTCGCAAAGAGGTTTGAAGACTTATATGATGATTATTATACTTCAAATTAGACTGAATCTTCATCTGTCGCTGTTTAACTCAGTTGATCCATCGCACGCTGTGCTTGGACCACAAATCAACAGTGATATCAAGGAACGTTCTGAAATTAGGTTCATTTACTGGATGCCAAGCTACACACGGGCACTGAAGGCAATGAGATACCTGACGAATTGGCAAAGGAGGGTCTCCTTTTAGAATAAAATGTAGTAATGAACCTACCAGTTTCATTCAAGGAAGTGAATCAAATTCCACTTCGTTTGGCAAACAGACTTTCAAATGAGCTAAGCTAATGATACTAAACTTACAGAGTTTTTACTAGCGATAAAGTTGCTGGATTCTAAGCTGCCAGAACACTGCCCTTAAGACTGCGACAGAAAACCTCCTAATGTCGCCGGAGTATCACTTGCACAGCGAAGCATCTATGCTACGAGTTAAGAAGCATAATACTTTGCTGTGCAAGCAATTGAAGCCGAAGCTCCACCTAGGCACATCAGAAAGGGAGTACTTGATTTGAAAAGCACCATCCAGCAACACGTGCAATAACCGCTGGACAGAACGACGTACAGACAAGCACTGAACGCCATTCACCAGGAGTCAGTCAAAACCTTCGAAGACTCGCTTCCCGTGAATGGCGTGCTCGAAGTTAAACCACCACCTATTGCAGACAACGAGCTCGAGCTGCCTTGAGTGACCCGCGTGACCCTGGCACAATTTAGATCTGGATATTGTAGCAGGTTCAACTCCTACTTATCGACCCCAGTATACCCAATGTATGCCCTGCATGTGAGTCTCCGCACGGCACTAACCACCTCTTCATATGCCCCCTTAAACAGACTCATCTAACCCCCTTCTCCCTTTGGTCCAATACCGTCGAAACATCACGTTTCCTGGACCTCGCTTTAGATGACCTCGACGTCTTAAATTGACAAAGCCTGCCCTAAGCGGGGTTAAGGAACCGCTACAACAACAACATTTGCGAAAAGAAGAACAGTGTCCTTAAAACTAGAGACACAATAAAGAGTGTGGCAACGCTACGGACGTATTATCGTCTATGAGAGACCCAATGGGTTCAGCCAATTTAACCTAACCTAATCTAAAAGAAAACATTATTTCATTCACCATCACAAAAAGTAAATGGAAAGAAAACATCATCGCTCATCGTGGGTGTCAAGAGTAGATGTAGAGCAGACTCGCAGTGTACTCACAAACAAAGACAACTGTGGGGTGCTGACTTCTTTTACATTCTCGTATCTCCCCAGCCATTGTAACTACTAAGGCTCATCACTCACCAGCTTAGAATAAATATTTGTATAAATTTGCTACTTTTATCAGCGCAAGAAAAGGGAGAGAGAGTGAGAGAGGGGGAGAGGCAGAGAGAGAGGCAGAGAGACAGAGGAAAAGGACACACGTGAGAGGAAGAGAACAAAGACACATTTTTTAAGAAATAAATTATAAATCAGCAAAACAAATTGACCGTTAAATTTGTCCTTGCCAGTAGAAGGAAAGCGATAAGCTTATGGTAAAAGTGGGTAGTGCTACACATGACGTAGAGAACGGAAGGTGAATGTGGGGTAACTAGGCGGACACCACTTACCATACACATTCATCGAAGAAGAAGAAGAAAAAGAAGAAGAAGAAGCAGCGAACTAATGGCAACAAAATTCAATTTTCACAAAAATTTACAGACCATCAAATGTGCAACTATTATAAATGCTTTACACAACGCCAAAAAGCAATGAAGAAAGTGTGGAAAAATGCTGAAGATGAGTGTGTAATATTGTGCAGATGAAGAGACTTACAAGCACACATACATACATATGTACGAGTATAAAGAACGACAAGGACGAAGGCGTACGCTGACAAATCGGAGGCGAAACGTCTAGTAGCGTCTGACGCCAATAGATAGACAAAATATATGGAAATATGTATATATGTATTCACATGTGTATGTGCTAATATATGCGTATATGTATATGCAAAAAGAATAGAATTTCTGAATGAAAATATGAAAATTTGTAATGGCCCAGTTGAACTTTTGGGTATGAATGGAAATTTTTCTTTGAGAAATTAAAAAAATGCGTAGTAAAATCGAGCGCAGCGAAGAGTATATTAAATGACGCAGAGTTTGACTACAAGTTTGCTTCTTTTTTTAATATATTTTTGTGTCTTTTTTTGGCTAACTTTACTGCAGCTGGAATTGTTCGCCCACTGGACTCGATTTCGTTGCGCATCCGTTCGACGAGGCGTTTGGCGACATTGACATTGCCACTTGGCTGCTTTGGGTGGCTCAACTCAACTCAACTCCTCTTCTTCTTCTTTTTGGCTCGCTGTCAAAATTTCAGTTAAACGGAAATTCGATGCTGCGAATGGAAAAACAAAACATTGAAAGAAATTACTGTTTTAAAAATAGCTTAAAACAATGACGTAAAACAAGTAAGTATGTAAGCACATATGTACATATGTAAGATTCGGCAAACTTTACATATGTAAGTATACAAACAGTATTTGTTGGTTTACTTATTGAAACTTGAACTTCAATTTTCATAAAGAAGACGATAAATTGTTTCAAAATCAACCAGAGTCTTCTTCTTTTTCACTGGCAAGTTAACAACAGTGCGCAATTCATTCCTTCCTTTCGCTGATCTTTTTCAAATGGAAATACCAAGTACAGCAAGGTTCTTCTCTACCTGGTCTTTCCAATGGAGTGGTCTTCCTCTGCCTCCATCGGCGGGTACAGCATCGAAAGCTTTCAATGCTGGAGTATTCTTATCTATTCTGATGACATGACCTAGGCAGCGCAGCCGTTTCTCTAGATTCACTGAAGTACCTATGTCAATGTATATCTCGTACAGCTCATCAATTCATTGGCTGTGTAGTCCTTCTTAAATTTTATGCAATACCTTTCTCTCGAAAACTCCTTACGCCGAATCAACAGATATTGTCTTCGTCCATGCCTCCGGACCATGTAACAGGACGGGCATAATGAGCGATTTATAAAGTTTGTCATTTGCTCGTCAAAGTTACGACTGCCAATAGTGACGTGAGAGCCGAGTCACGGATGCAATGACGCATTGTAAAAATTTGATGGGTAGATCTAGCAGATCTGCAGCCACGTTGATAAGGTTCGAAGAAAGATGCTTCTTATGCTTCTTATCAGTTTCATGTCGCACACAGCTCCCCCCAATAATGGTTGCGTCATCTTCGGAGATAATATTTTCATAGAAATTAAGCAAACAGTTTTCGATCCATGAACTCAGTTGGCTCTGGGCATCGGTCAGTAGATCACTATTTTCGTTCCTAATTTGCAATATCCAGACATTGAAGCATTCTGTAAGACTCCGCCTCTTTTCTTTATAGTATTTTCGAGCATTCTCTCTTCCTGACAGTTCTGCAAGTTCTTCATATTCATGCATACCAAAGAGACACTTCGTTCTGATTGGCCAGCCACTCAAAAACCTGATGAAAATCTGCAACTGTTAGAATAAGAGGGAAATACAGATCCCACAGTCTGCGCCAATTACCGTGGAATAAGCCTTCTTAATATCGCCTATAAGGTTCTATCGAGCGTATTGTGTGAAAGACTAAAGCCCACCGTCAACAAACTGATTGGCCCTTATCAGCGTGGCTTCAGACCGGGTAAGTCCACCATTGACCAGATATTCACCATTCGCCAAATCTTGGAAAAGACCCGTGAAAAGAGAATTGACACCCACCACCTTTTCGTCGATTTTAAAGCAACCTTCGACAGCACGAAGGCAGCTTATGCCGCTATATCTGGATTTGGTATCCCCTCAAAATTTATGCGGCTAACTAAACTGACCTTAAGCAACACTAAAAGCTCCGTCAGGATTGGGAAGGACCTCGCCAAGCCATTCGATACCAAACGAGGTTTCATGATGATATTGATAACTTAACGTCTTCAAACAACCACGCCGTGAGTTCTGCTTTCTCAAGACTTGATCAGGAAGCGAAAGATCTGGGTTTGTCAGTGAACGAGGGCAAGACGAAATATCTTGGAACCAGTATTAACGCCTTTAAATCCAGCGCAGAATCACTTTTGCCAAGAGGTGCTACTTTGGACTGAGAAGGCGATTGAAGGGTAAAGTCCTCTCCCGACGAACGAAAAACAAACTCTACAAGTCCCTCATTATTCTCGGTTTTCGAGAAAAAACTTTTGGGTAAAATTTATGGTACTCTGAGAATTTTTAACGGCGAATACCACAGCCGATGGAATGATGAGCTGATCGAGATATACGTCGACATTGATATAGTTTGGCGAATCAACAGACAGAGGCTAAACATACTTTCTCACTGGTGAAAGCAGAGTAAAGCAAGTAGAGGAAAACCTTCTTGCCGCTGGAAAGGCCTGGTGTAGAAGGGCCTGGCTGTACGTCAGTAGAGAAGAAGAAAACACATACAATTGGGTAAATACACACAAACATACATACATGTGTTACTAGTAAAAGTTCCTTTAAATACTTTGCTTTACTCAATCTCAATTACTTTCCTTTTTCAATCGATATTTTCAAAGCTTTGTTGCCTTCGCCTTCAAATTCGTCGTATCTTTGCGTTTCTTCTTTGGTGATTAAGTCTGACCTCGATAAAAATCGCGATGTAAACATTATTGATGCTTACTATAAGGACACATGTGTACATATGTATATATGCATTTCTACATACATATGTATGTACATGTAACTGATATTTACATAAATTAGTATTGAACTGTTATAATATTCCAATGGCGAAATAAAAGAAAGGCAAAATGAAAGAATTTCTAAAAATAGAAACATTAATGATTACAAGGAATTTCTCTTAAACAAAAAGTTATTTGTGAATGTACATATGTATGTAAATACATGTGTAAAGATTTTCCAAATTTTGTTTATTAACTACACTTATACGTACATATAGGTATATACGAGTATATACTTAAAATAAAACAATTTGTCATAAATCTTTATTATCGGATGTCACGTACCAAACAAAATTAATCTTAAACTTTTTGAACAACTAATGAGCTACGTATAGAATATAAATTTGTAAGTGTGTCCACATACAAAAATCCACGTTCTGTAAAGAATGTGTTTCATGCGTTTCGCTCAACATAATCGGTTTACTGAGCGTACTGTTCACAATGCCATCACCTATCTTGAAACCCAGCATTGATTGGATAATCTTCGACCGAATAGACCAGGTCCAGCGCGCAATGAAAAAAACACAGCGGCCGTAGCTGAGAGTGAACACGAACACCGTGAAGAGTCGATTCGACGCCGTTCGTAGCAACTCGATCTGCCGTTCGTAGCAATTGGACAAAAAGTGGTCGAAAACTACATGTCTGAAAAAAACACCCTTTATGTGTCTCCAATAATCGAGTGGTTGGAGTTGCGTACTGCCAATCGGAAGATCAGGTCTCAAATCCTAGTCCGACATCCATCAAAATTTTTCTAATTGCGATCGCCTTTCGCCAGGGAATGGCCTCTGAGTGTATTTCTGATTTGGAATAAAAAGGCTCCTCATAAAAACTCATCAGCCGTTCAGAGGCTGCTTAGAATGAAATGTAGGTACCTCCATTTATTGGAATAACTTTGTTACGATTTCACCGATTTGCAATAGCATCCGTACTTGTGTCCTAAGGTATATGTTAACCAAGTTTCATGAAAATATCAAAATATATTAATCCTTCCTAGTTGAACAAACGTAAGGTTAAAGTATTCCATAAACATAGTACAGCCGAGTATAAAAAATAATTTAATTACGATCTCACCTCGGCAACGATTGTCGTCAATCCCTCAGAGGGTATGTCTGTTCTGAAACAAAAGGTCCTCATAAAAATCCATGAGCAGTTATACGAGAAACTCGGTCACAAATCTCTTCAAAGGTTATACAGCGCCGGGTACTTAATTATGTACCTGGTAATCGAACCAACCATAAATTTAGCTTATCTGACAAGCTGTTTTCCCTTGATTGTGCGATAGACAAATTGAGCTTTCAATCTAATTTATTCAGAAAAAATATATAATTCAATATATTAGGTCAAGTAATTGGTTCGTTCGGTTTTTTATTGATTTTTCAAAATATGATAACTTTGTGTACATTTGTCCGATTTAAGTCAAATATTCGCCATTTTGTTCGTAAACTTGTTGATAACGAGATACCAACTTCATTATACCCCTCTCGTAGAAGGCTGAGTCCCTATTGGAAAAAAAACTCGGAGAGCCAATTTTCACAGGCCTCTCTTGCGGCCAACTTCTCACCATTAAGCGCGTTCGCCATGGACAGGAAAACATGGTAATCATTGAGTGCCAAGTCCGGACTATAAGGTGGGTGCATTAAGACCTCCCATCCGAGCTCCTGAAGCTTCTGGCGCGTCACCAAAGACGTGTGTGACCTGGCGTTGTCCTGATGGAACGCAATTCGGCCTCTGTTGATCAAAGATGGCCTCTTCTGGAGAGTGCTGCCTTCAAGCGGTCCAGTTGTTGGGAGAAGAGGGCCGAGTTGAGCGTTTGGTCATAGGGGAGCAATTCGTAGTAGATGATTCCTTGCCAATCCCACCAAACATACAGCAAAACCTTCCTGGCCGTCAATACTGGCTTGACCACCGGTTCCGCCATGACCGTTTACGGTTGACGTTGTCGTAAGTGATCCACTTTTCATCGCAAGTCACTAAACGCTTCAGAAATGGATCGATTTTGTTGCGATTCAGCAGCGATTCGCAGATGGAAATTTGGTTCATCATGTTGTTTTGCGTTAGTTCGTGTGGCACCCAAACATCGAGCTTCTTTTTGAATCCAAGGTTATGCAAATGGTTCCAAACGGTTCTCTGGCTTATTTTTAGTTCCTCAGCAATTAAATAAGTGCTCACGTGACTGTCTGTTTCCACTATTTCCATGATTTTATCGCAATTTTCGACGATAGGCCTCTCGACGCGTGGTGCATCTTTGACATTGAAATTACCGGAACGGAACCTAGCAAACCACTTTTGTGCTACACGTTCGTTTGCAGTATCGGGCCCATAAATTAAATTAATTTTTTCAGCCGCGCTGGCTGCTTTTTCGCCTTGATCGAAGAAAAGTTGTAATTTATAGCGAATTTTCTCTTTGCTGGTGCCCATCTTTGACGATCGCTCACAACGTACTGAGTCAATCAATCGAAAAACTGTCAAAGACAAACTTTTAGCGCGAATAAACACGTTTTCAGCGCCGTATAGTATGACATGATGCGACACGTAACACTAGTTCTATGGACAACAACGCCATCTCTTAGATAAAAACCGAACGAACTTCTTACTTGACCTAATATTTTACTACACATAATCTACGTCACAGACTGGAAGCACACACAAATGCAACGAGTTTTTTTTGGCATAAAATCGCATTTCGACACATACGAGTATATATATATACCTACACTCATATGAACTTAATGCACTCTCGCACCTCTTGTTTGGATATCACTTTCTTTTCGTTATTTGTGTTTTTATATTATTTCTTTGTTTTTGGCTACAGCTTTGGTTATGTCGTCATCATTATTTCATTACCATATAGCAAGGCAACAATATATGTACTCGTATGTGCATTCACCCACTCATATTTGAACACCTACACATACATAAAACACTAATACTTATGCAAAAGTATATGCAAAATAACGGTTTAGCCGCAACCAACACTATTTTCAAAATCGTCCTTCGTTATTTTTCTATTTTTCATACTCTCTTTTTTCTCTTCTGTTACATTACTTTTTAATAGTTTCTATTTCTAGTGGTTGTTGTTGTTGCCACACAAATTTTTTTTGGTGCGTAAATTTTAGTGATTCATACTTAAAAGTTCAGAGTTGTATTTGTGCGCTGCAAGCTCGTTCCAGTTTTTAGTGTTACATGCGTTTTTGTGTCCATGTGTGTGTGGCTGTGTGTGCGTGTGTGTGTGTGTGTGGGTGCACAAGTCTGACTTTTTAATTCTCTTAAGTGAATCATTTTGCAATGTTGGCGGTCTGTTGAAGGTGGGCAGATTTAAATGTCACTTAAGAAAAACAACCCACACCTCTCTCCCTCTCTCCCGCTCTAACACTCTTCCGCTCTTACTCAAATGGCCAAGGATAATGCAAAATATCCTTAAATTGGTTAGGTAGGTCATACGACGTGCAAAAGTTTGGTGGAGATTGTGGGAGAGGGTTGATTAAAGTAAGTAATTTAGTGGAGGGAATTTTTAGAGGTTCTATAATCACTAGAATATTGTAAATGAGAGTGGTCGCCACTTCGTCTAATGGAACATTTACCACTTTTCTTTCTTAATAAAATAACTAACTGGATTACGGACCTTCTTTGAACTTGTGTTCAGTAAAGTGAAGGGAGATTATTTTCCAGCCTGATCTTTTCTCCTTATTACCTCTACTTCAACTGTATCTCTTTAAAGACATCTCTAAATCTATTCGGAATCTCTTTGTAAAGGGGATCACTTTTACCATCGAAACCGATAAATGTTTACAAATTTTGTATTAGACTAATAATATTTAAGTATTTTTAGAAAAAAAAATATTTCATGGGAAAGTATGTTCTATGAAAAAATTTAAAAAAATATATGTACTGTAAAGTTAAAAATAACGAAGAGGATATAGAAAGAGGATGACAATATTTTTCTTTTCCCGTAGCTATTTTTTAAGTTGTTAGGTTATGGTAAATATATAAGACAAATTACCATGCATACTACTCTTCTCTGGAATCTGGGATCTGGACCAGAGGCCGACCTATTCAAAAAAAAAAAAAAATAATTAAAATATCGTATTTATGGTAACTTTTACTTGAATTATATTTTCTAAGGGAAGTGGGTTGATCTATTTGAAAAAATACACATATTCATGGTTCGGTTTAGTTCAATTTTTGGATTTTTGTTTCTTGGTACGAAGTACGATTTGCTCGAAATATAAATATATATATACTTTCGGTACAAGAAAGAGATCACCGGCAGATTGACAAAAATTAGTATGATTTGGGTATAAACATGGATCGTGCCTAGGTATGATCGTCTCGCAATTTTATGATTCTTCGGTTGCGGGTTACAAGCTATTCTTACACGTTCAACTTAAATACGTGTATGAATAAGCATTTGTAGATCCGAATGGTACTATATGTGGCTTATCTCGAGACACTCATATTGATTGTTCTTCTTACTGGCGTAGACACCACTTACTCGATTATAGCCGAATCGCATTATCGCCAGCTCCTTCTCAACCAACAGAGTGGAGGCCTTCTCCTTCCTTTGCTTCCATCGGCGGGTACTTCATCGAAAACTTCCATACTTGGCCAGCGTAGCCGCTGTTTCTTGATTTGCTGAAGTATGTCAATGTCGCCGTATATTTCATAGAGCTCACCATTCCATCGGCTGCTGTATTTGCCGTTCTCAACTCGAAGAGGACCATAAATTTTACGCAAAACTTTTCTCTTGAACACTCCTAACGCTGGCTCATCAGATGTTTTCATCGTCCATGCTTCCGCACGATATAGTAGGACGTGTATGATGAGCGATTTGTAGAGGTTGGAGGACTTTACTTTTCAATTGCCTACTCAGTCCAAAGTAGCACCTGTTGGCAAGAGTGATTCTGCGTTGGATTTCTAGGCTGACATTGTTGTTGGTGTTAATCGCGCATGCGATGACTGTTTGTTTGATGACAGGAGATATTTTGACTTGCCCTCGATCACTACCAGCCCCGTATCCTTCGCTTCCTTATCCATTTTGGAGAAAGCAGAACTCAGGGCGCGGTTGTTGAGGCCAATAATGTCGATATCATCGGCGTACGCCAGCAGCTTTACACTCTTATAGAAAATTGTACCTTCTCTAGTTAGCTCTGCAGCTCGTATTATTCTCTCCAGCATTACGTCAAAAAAGGCACACGATAAGGAATCACCCTGTCTGAAACTTCGTTTGGTATCGAACGACTCGGAGAGGTTCTTTCCGATCATAACAGAGCTTTTAGTGCTGCTTAAGGTCAGTTTACATAGCCGTATACCAAATTCAAACTTGCGGCGTAAAGGCAGCTCCTATTCGTGCGTGAAGAGGTGGTGTGTGTCGATTCTCTTTTCACGGGTCTTTTCCAAGATTTGGCGCATGGTGAATATCTGGTCAATGGTTGACTTACCAGGTCTAAAGCCACACTGATAAGGTCCAATCATTTTGTTGACGGTGGGCTTTAGACTTTCACACAATACGCTCGACAGGACCTTATATTAAGGAGGCTTATCCCACGATAATTGGCGCAGACTGTGGGGTCTCCTTTTTTATGGATTGGGCAGAGCACACTTAAATTCCAATCGTCGGACATGCTTTCGTCCGACCATATTCTGCAATGTAGCTGATGTATGCACCTTGTTAGCTTTTCACCGCCATGTTTGAATAGTTCTGCCGGTAGGCCGTTAGCTTCAGCCGCTTTGTTGTTTTTAAGCGAGCGATTGCTATTCTAACTTCTTCATGGTCAGGTAGTGGAACGTCTTTTCAATCGTCGTCGATTGGAGTTTCGGGTTCACTATCTCCGGATGCTTCATTTTCACTTTTGGTCAAATTTCTTGCCGATGAGTCACAGTAGCTCTAGACTGTACGTGATTAAGTTAAAAAAATTGATAAAAAAGAAATAAATACTTACTGCGAAGACTTTTTTGTTATAATATTTTGCATATATTTATACATACGTACATATTTATTTGTTTACTTTTTGCTTTCATCTGCAAAAGCCACCATCAAATGTCTGTACCTAACAGTTGAAATTTTCTTTCATATGACAATTTTAAGGACCTTTTATGTCCTTAAATCTTTTGTATGCACGAATAATCGATGGTTAATTTTTCGCAAATTTCTTTTACTCTTGATATTTGTCACATTTTTATTTTTGATTTGATGTTCGATAGCTTTTAACTTTCTCATATACTCGTATGTATGTATTGATTATATGGTGAATGGTGATAGAAATAATGGAAATGACGAAATGATGTGTCATCAATGTGAAAATATACGATTACATAAAAGCATTGAATTTTCTATAATTTTAGATACTCGTCGGGTCAGCACTCAAACCCAGGATCTTGCATCCGGTAGTACGCACTGCTAACCTCTCGGCTTTTGCGGCTCTGGAGAGAAAAATTACTTTCAGCATAATTATTTTTCTCAACATGTGCCACTCCCGTAAATCTGGCCTAAATCAATTATGATTTCGCAAATACATGTCAGTATGTACATACATACATACACATATCTGTAGTTAATACCAACAAACTAGTTGAGGCCGAAGGACAATAAATGATACGTGTACAGAATATGAGTAAATACATACATACATACGAGTACTCTTATAAAAACTGTTGTTGTCGTAATAAACTCGCAAAAGAAGAAGTAGAGAATGAACCAGCAACTGATCTGATTCCAGGAACTACTTTCCTTTACATATATGTATATAACATAAAACATAACTCAACTAATAACTAGATTTAATGGCTTGTAACTTCCCACTCCTTTTCCTCTACGCAATACTAAAAGAAGAGAGAGTTGTTATGACATAAAACTTCATTTGTGTCTATGGGTGATATTTGCTCTGTTGAAAGCTCTGTGTGGCAGAATGCGGAAAATTAATAAATGTTTGACCAGAGCAGAGTAAAGCGATGTCTACTCGTAGTTACAACAAATAAAGTGTTGTTTAAGCGAATTGTGGTCATGATACGTGTCAGCTAATACAAATATGAAAATCCTTACGATACAAAACAATGTTAGTTTGTAATTACATATTTATGTCTGTATGTTTCATAAACAGAGTATAAAAAGGTATTTAATGAAAACGCCAGAGAAGGATGAAGATGTCCAGATACATACAAGGAAGAAAGAAAGGAATGTTCAATTTTTAATTTGGTCCTAAAAATGTATTTTTTCGTTGGTAGATTCTGTGGTCTCAGATTCTAGGTAGACACCATCGTACAGCTCCTCACACCATCGCCTGCGATATTCGCCGTTTCTAATTCGCAGAGGACCATAAATCTAATGCCGAATCATCAGATATTGTCTTCGTTCATGCCTCCGTACCATATAGCTGGATGGATACGATGTGCATCTTGTAGAGTTTGATCATCGTTCGTCGAACCGCTGACTCCAAGAGTGACAAGAGTGACGAAATATTGCAATCAAAACTGCCATTGTTGTTGGTGTTAATGCTGGCCCTCAGACAGACGAAATTATCTACCACTTCAAAGTTATGACTGTCAACAGTGCGGTGGAAGCCAAGTTCGTCAATATCAGACTCATACACTCCGCTACCTTATTCAGTCTGGTGAAAGTGAAACTCACGGGACTTAATGGGTGACACCTATGTTAGGCCTAGGAAAAAGGAAGAGCCCTTGAATTTCATAAAACCCTTAATATTGCTGACACTTTTTGAGACTAGCTTGCAAGACAGTCGAAGCAACAAAATTCCGAGGTAGAGACTGAGCGCTGGGCAGTGGCAGATTTAGTGTCATACCGACTCCTCCTCATTTGTGTCACTGCAGCTGTGCCAGAATTCGTTACAGAAGTAGCCCAATTTCTGATCGTAAGTCCCTATCAGACAGTGACCGGCTCGATCCAATTTTGTTGCACATTGTTGTTTGTTATTGATCGCGATCGATTTTTGATGAATATTATTTTTACCACTAACCACTTGGATCCGGGCATCTTCTTATCTGCAAATTTTGCCAATCCTAGATGATTATGGCAAAGGTCTACGTGTGAAGCAGTATAGCATGCCCACACAAAATCAGAAAAAAAAATACAAAAAACAATTTCTGAAAGTGCATGAATTTTGGAGATGGTTTGAGTAGAATTCAGGGTGATCTCTTTGAATCAAGTCTAAAACACAAAGAGACGAGACTACATCAAAGTAAAACTAAGTCTCAGAGTCAGTTAGAACAATGATCTCTATTGGTTCTTGGGCTTGTGAGGAAATATTACGCAGTGATAATAACGATTGGAAATATATTTATAAGACACGTCCTTTGGGATGCCTCAAAAAGAAAATATTCCTGAATGCCAGACCAGATGCTTCTAGTTTTCACATCTACCAACTTTTTCTGGTTGGCAGAAGTAAGCAATACGATGATTTTCAGTGTTGTGGAGCCCACCGCTTGATTGATTTCTAGATGATTTTTATTCTGAAAAAAGTTGACGCAACAGACTGTTATAATAAGAATTCTTTTAAAATTGTTGGCGTTACCCATGAATAAACCCAGGCGATTGGCTCCCTGAGTAAGTGTCATCTTGTTCACAGTTTGCCTCTCGATCACATCAACCTTTGCTTAAAAATATTAAATTGATCTGGAAGCCTGAACCTTTCGTCGGTGTGTAATTTTCAGTTGAATACTAACACGTCGACTTTTCCAGTTCCAACCCAGCGGTGATGAAGTTAAGCGTTTCTTTCCTCCGGAGATTTGGTTCACTGCAGTTTTTTCTTAAAGGCATGGTGGAGAAAGAGCCAGTCGGCGCCAGGTCGGGGCTATGGAAGCCAACCAAGGACCCAGAAACCCTAAGCCTGCAGTATCCACAGGCCATATACTAAGCGCCGAGGATAGAGTGGTACGAAAAGTACCACTGATCGTGATAATCCCCGCGAATAGTAGATTGAAACACCAGTTATCAGTGTTCTGTTGTTTCAAAGTTTAAAAAAAATATTCTCATCATAATACCAGCCTTTAAGCAAAGTACTAGAATTTCTAAATTTTTTGAAAATTCTTAGAGAGCGGCTGGCGCCAAAGAACTCTGAATCTAGAATCAGTTATAGGAGATTTTGTTAAAGAACAAGTAAAGAGTCTTCTGAGTGGCAGTTCCAGATCAGTTTAAGGCTCATCTGTTTATAGAACAGTGCAACTTGGAGCAAATCTCCAACGACGGTCAAATGCTACATACTTCCGATAATTAGTACAAGCGTTAATTTGAAAATTCGCTATTTTACTGTTATACGTGTATTTATGACTAAGCGTTGAAGTATTTTCCAACAATCATAAAATGTAACCAACATGAGCGACCAACAAGAGCTTTGCAATTACGGTCAAATACCCGTTCCGAATAGGTGGCCCCCATAAGGCGCCCACAATGCTTCCTCTTCACTTTTGCATACATTTATCTGTATGTACTCGTATTCACAGCTAATTGAAATGGATAGTCGCTACTCATCAGCGTATGGTTAAACAGACCGCAGAGAAAGTACAAAAAAAGCTTTCATCCGCGCAATTTGCCATAAACCCAAGCCAACAACATCAAGTCACTGTTATGTACATACGAGTACAAATATGCAAGTTAATAGTTATAGTTGTTGTTTTTGTTGTTCTTCTGGTTGCTGCTGGCTAGTTAGTGGACTACAGCGCATGTCCTGCCGAATGGCGCAACACAAAAAGGCAGACCATAGTCCAGAGGCAGCAGCAGCAGCAGTAGAATGTATGTGGAATAACAGTAGTGGCAGTAACAACAACAATACAACAATTTGCTGTAATTCATTGTGAAAATATGTAGAGTTTGTTATTTGTTATTGTTTCACTATGAGCTCTCATTTTTTTTAACCAAGTGAGGTTATTATATTGAGGTATATTAAATTTGTTCTTCTAACAGTGATTTTGTACGTGATACGTAGCAGTAATATTAAATTTCATGTTGTAGGTCTCTAAAGGCCTATAAATATATATACATACCATATAATTGGCGCTTTGTAACCGCTGAAGCGATTTCGGTTGAGCTCAAACAAATGGAGGAACCTACAGTTTATACTAAGCCGCCTCCGAACGGCTGATGTTTTTTTTATAAGGAGCTTTATTTCATGTCCGAAATACACTCGGAGGGGTGGACATTACCTGCCGAGGGGCGACCGCAATCAGAAAATTTAACTTAGATTTTTATTTAAATTAATTTTCTATAACTTTTTGAATGTTAGTACGCCACCAGAATTTGAACCCGAGTCTTCCGAATAGCAGCACGCAATGCCAACCACTCGGCTATTGCCGCCACGGTCCCTAGGAACTGGAAAAACTACCTCAAAATGGAAGGTCCCGGCGAATAAGTGCTTTCGACGAGCTCGGACCAACCTTCCGGTTCGGAATGAAAATTTTTAGTTATATTTTTTTAAATGTGCAAAATCAATGGGTTAGAATTAGGCGAAGACTCATTGTCAATAGGAGGGTATCAGAGTTTGTCGGGATCCTTACTGGACAAGTTTACGGTGGTCTTGCGAGAGGGCGTGGCTGGTCCAGACTTCTAATTCTCACCTATTGCCTTTGCAGAGTTTTGTTCCTTCTTCCTTGTTGCTGTCTTTTATGCGGCGGTTCCTAAACCCAGAGCACAAACTCGCGGTATAATAAGGACATATTTATACAGCGTGTCGTTTGTTCCAACACCGACTCACGCTGGCAGCCTCAGCTCTGGTGAACAGAAAACTTTAAGGGGCTCCTAAACCGATTTTTTCGGAGTTGTTTCAATGCAGATATTCTCTCTTTTAGAGAGTAGTGATCCAGGGCAAAACGAAATAACTGCTGGCAAGAAACAAAGGGTCTGCGCAGTCGCCTCTTGGCTCCCACATCACTTTTAACTGCCATAACTTTGAGATTTTTGGCGAAATTGTGAATAAAGAAGTCAGCTCTCCAACACCAACTGCAATGCCAGCCCTGAAATCCTACACAGAACCACTTATGTTGTTGTTGTTGTAGTAGCGGCTTACTTACCTCGCTTAGGGCAGGCTTTGTCAATCTAAGTCGCCGAGGTCATCTAAAGGGAAGTCCAGGATACGTGCTGTTTTGACGGGATCGGACCAAAGGGAGAGGGGGTTGGATGAGTCGGTCTAAGGAGGCATGTGTAGGTAGTTAGTGTCGTGCGGACTCTCCACATGAAGGGCATACTTTGGGTATGTTGGGGTCGAGTCTGAGTAAGTAGGAGTTTAACGTGTTACAATATCCAGATCTAAGATGTGCCAGGGTCACGCAGGTCTCTCGAGGCAGCTCGAGCTCGCTGTCTGCAACTGGTGGTGGTTTAACCCCGAGCACGCCATTCATGGGAAGGGAGTCTTTGAAGGTGTTGACTGACTACTGGTGAATGGCGTTCAGTGATTGTCTGTACGCTGTCCTGTTCAGCGGTTGTTGTACGGCTTTAGGAACTTTCGAGCTTTCAAGAGTTTTGCGGAAGATTTCAGGTTCTCTACGTATGCGCGACACCGAATATCACAGGAACCGATGGAATGATGTGTTTTACAAGATATATGACGATATTGAGCTAGTTCGGCAGATAAGGAGAAAGCGAGTGTTGTCCGGATGGGCATAAAAACTTCAGTATTCAACTCAGTAACCGCTGGGTAGTTTGCCTCTTATTCTATGGAAAGATCCGTAACTGAATGCTGTTGAAGCCCACAACGAAAGAGAAGAGAGAGGTTTAGCATAACCAGTATACATATATAAAGAAACTGTGGGCTCTATCTTAGACATATCGTAAGGTATACCTTGTTCTTTGTGGTCCAACCAGTCCAAACTCAACCTTGTCTACTCGTTCTTTGTTGTTTTGACCAGCATTCGACTCCTTCCCTCGATACTTTGTGCTGCTCGGAAGATTCTTTGACTTGTTCCTACTTTGGAATAATAAATGTTGCTGCTGCTGCGCACTGACTACTGCTCCGTTGCTGTTAAACCACAAGCTACTGCTTCTTCTTCTTCTTCCATCATAGTTTTTTCTACGCTTCAGTTCCTATTTGAGTTCTTCTTCTTGTTTCTTCTTATAATTTCTACTTTATTGTTGGTATTTTATGATTGCGTTAGACGAACATGACATGTTAACTCATATACACGCATATATACGTGTACGTGTATATATATTCGCACACATACACACGAAAGACAAACATCATTTATGGCGAAAGCGAAATCAATTTCACAAGCGAAAGTGTTGTCTTTTGTGGGCCAACGTCGCCATGCTGCATGTCCATGTCCTTACAGTCGTGCCACCGCCTCGTGTCACTAACACAGCAACCTCCTCGTGGCTTCTTTGTGTTGTCACTGTTGTACTTGTAATACCACGAACAAAAATAAAATGAGAAAATAAAAACAACAAGAAATCACTGTCGTCACTGTCGCCACTGTTGCGGTTGTTGTTGTTGTTGTTACTGTTGTTGCTATTGTTGCTCTTGTTGTCGTCGCTGTAACATGGCTGGTTGGTTGGTTGGTTGGTTGGCTGTGTCTTGTCGCCTATAAATACAAATGTTCTGGCCAGGATATGGCTTAAAGCGCCACAGTTATCCTAGCGGTAATAGTCAACGCCGCGTGCAAATACCGAAAACGTTTGAGAAAGTTGGTTTTTCTTTCATTTTAGAAAAAAAGTGGAAATAAATTTCAAAAGGAAATATAAATTAATAAACTCAATAAGAACATTTAATTTGTGCAAGTGCAAGCAATTAAAGAACAAATTTTACAACAGTAATTGACTGATTTGGGTGTGAGAGCATTTATAACGGTTGCGAGTTTAAAAATTTTCACATTAAAAGTGATTAAATTCGATCAAAGTAAGTGCATTTGGTGTGTTCAAATCTGATTTAATTGAAAAATTAATATTATTTATAGTGAGGAGTTCCCAGTCTGTAGTGATTTCATTTGTTTGGAAAGGTGTTTTTGAAAAAGAGTATATTTCTTTATAAAATTTATTTATTTTTTACTCTTAAGTGCTTTATTTTGGCTGCAAAAAGGGAGGAAGAAATGTTGAATTTAAATTGTAAAATTGAATAAAGTCAATGGTTGATTTTAATGCTTCAAATGGACTCGAAAAAATGCGTTAAATTCGTTTTTGGAAATATCAACTTTTAAAAAATAGTTTTTTTTTTAATTTTGTGCTCTAACTTTGACTGACTTGAGATTTTTGGTCTACTTGAAAGAGTAACAAATTTTTAAGAGAAATCAATTTTTTAATATCCATTGAAAATTTTAGTGTGTCTAAAAAGGAAGTATACTGGAATTTAAAAAACTTGAAAAGGCTGCGTAATTTGCAATCTGACGTATAAAATCTACTCTGATTGAATGATAGGATAGAATCTAAAAAGAATTTCTCCTTTTTCTTTCGAAAGATTTTCATTGGGACTCTTAATTAATTGAATTTTCCTCCCTATAATAGTTGTCTGAAACTTATTGGCCTCCTTACTCTTGCCAGTCGCAGAGAAATACTTGGTGCAATTTTCACGGTTTAAATAATATCATAGCAGTTATTCTTTCCGAAATTGAATTTAATGTTCCGTTTTTCTTAAACTTGTTAAACGAATTTTAAATTTCATCAGCCGTTTGCATTGTTTGTGGCTTGATTTCTACACTCATTGTACCACATTTGAGATATCTAACTCGCTATTTTATATTAAGAAAACGATTTTGTCGATTCTCAATTGATTTTTAAATCATTTTTTATATTTGAATTAAGCTACTTTTTGAGATCAGCTGATGAATTTTTGTTCCGTAGCTGAATTTTTCTGATAATCGACACTAAACAAACTCCTGTTTATCATGTCATGTGGATTGCATAATAATAATAGTAATAATAATAATAATAATAATAATAATAATAATAATAATAATAATAATAATAATAATAATAATAATAATAATAATAATAATAATAATAATAATAATAATAATAATAATAATAATAATAATAATAATAATAATAATAATAATAATAATAATAATAATAATAATAATAATAATAATAATAATAATAATAATAATAATAATAATAATAATAATAATAATAATAATAATAATAATAATAATAATAATAATAATAATAATAATAATAATAATAATAATAATAATAATAATAATAATAATAATAATAATAATAATAATAATAATAATAATAATAATAATAATAATAATAATAATAATAATAATAATACAAAGCATATTGTTTCCTATAATTTAACAAAAATAAAAATAATAATAATAATAATAATAATAATAATAATAATAATAATAATAATAATAATACAAAGCATATTGTTTCCTTTAATTTAACAAAAATAAAAATAATAATAATAATAATAATAATAATAATAAAAATAATAATAATAATAAAAAAAATAATAATAATATTAATAATAATAATCAAAATAATAATAAACAAAAAAAATTATAATAATAATACAAAGCATATTGTTTGCTTTAAATTAACAAAGAAATAATAATGATAAAAATAAAAATAATAAAAATAATAATAATAATAATAATAATAATAATAATAATACAAAGCATATTGTTTGCTTTAAATTAACAAAAAAAATGCAACATAATATGAAATATCAAATGGAAATAGTTTTTGGATGTCTTTTTAGGACATTGTTCTGTTAGATTATTTTATTTTTTGGAACTTTTTCATTTTTGGAAAGTAGACAAAATGTAAAGATTTTCACAAGAACAATTCCAGCATATCTCAGCACTTGATCACGGATATGTAAGTAAAAGGGAAAACTGAAAAAAACAGCAATAAGTGAAAGCAGCACACAGAGACAGCTTAATGAGACAACCTTTGGCTTGTGTTTTGGGCATGGCAAGTTCAGATTTAATTCTAACAAAGGTGTCTGGAAACAAAATTTGATGAGGAAATGTGATAGTTTTCGAAATGTAATTTTTTCTTTTTTCCAAAAAATTAGACATTTTTTCTTTGCTATATTTAATTTTGCCGAAAATGTTGTAAATAAATAAATGAGGAGCTAAAACTGAGCAAAGATATTTTAGAAAAACACTGTGCTAAATTAGTTAATGTTTCATTAGGAATAGATATACACATGTATATTAATAAATTTATTAAAAA